>JBBMKA010000030.1:6238013-6249356 GCA_037833695.1 Sechiopsis laciniata | reverse complement strand
TAGATTCTAACATCTCTACCTTGTTCAAGCTCTCCTACAATCGTAAAATCCTAATAGTACAAATACAACCATCAATTGGTTCCGAATTTTTGTGCCAAGGGGATGAAATGAGGAGAATGAAAAGACTGATAATTCTCCATTTTTAGGCTAAGAAAACATTTTCTCCATAATCATATTTTTATTCTCCTTCTAACTACTCTAAATTCTTCTCACAATAACTTTGTATTCTCTTCGTAACTAAAAAGAAAACTATATTCACTTCTTATTTTATCATTATTACTTGTTTAGGATATGTATCATGGATATGAAACTCAATATTTGAAAAAAGAAAATTTTAGGTCTAGTCTTGAGCTACCATATCTTTTGGGCCACATTTTAATAATTATTATTATTATTTTTTTTTTTATTCAAGAACAACAAAATATGGTCCAAATTGGATATATATATATGACCATAAAAAAGTAGGTCATGTCAATGTATGACCTAAATTTTTTTCATATTCAAATCATGTTATTTTATATCAAAAAAAATAATTCAACGACATCAATGTATATTTTTAATCATGAAGTTGTGGTGGGTTGTATGAATAAACAACTTTCATTGAAACTTCCATTAAAAAACTAGAAGAGTAACTCACTTTACATTCACAATGTTCTTACAAATAACACCATTAATAAATTAAAATTGATCCTCTCTTTTTCTAACAACCATGTACCCTCCCACATTACCCTTTACAAAACTAACCCAAACCAGATTTGTTCACTCAAACTAAAAGAACTGTAGCTAATCCCCAAACCCCGTTTCCATTGCAAGATTCTTCACTTTCACACAACCAAATCGCTTCCAACCATTGAATTCAAACCCATTCTTCTCTCATCATCTTGTTCTTGTTCTTCAATGCTCTCATTTTCTTCAAATTCTTCATCAGTTCTAGTCAACTCCTTAGCCCTTTGAGCTTGTTCTTCCCAATTAGTCTTAGCCACAGCAACCAGCAACGCAATCGCACACGAGCCCTGCGCCGCCATCATCCCAACCCACAGCCCTTTGAAGTCCCAGCCGCCGTAAAAGCTCAGCCATATCGCCACCGGCATTCCCACCATATAAAAACATCCCAAATTCACATTTGCCCCCAACTTCGGCCTCGCAGTCCCTCGCAACACGCCGCAGCTCGTCGTCTGCGGGCAGTTCCCGAGCTCGCACAGCCCGATAATCGGCAGCACCGTCGCTGTCAACTTCATGATTTTCATTTCATCCGTGAACATTGTAGCCCAAGCTTTCCGGATATTGAAAGCAAACGCCAATGCTGACAAGCCAAACACAAAGCTGAAACAGAGCCCAACAATTGCAGCTAGTTTTGCTCTGTTTGGCTCGTTTGCTCCCAATTCATTCCCAACTCTCGTTGAAACTCCAACGCTTAACGAAGATGGGAAAATGTAGATCAAAGCTGTGGTTTGTATCAAAATCCCCATGGATGCAACAGTGGCTTGGGGATCCAACATGAACCCACTTAACATAATCATGATTTCATACCACCACCATTCCAAACAAACCGAAACGCAGCTCGGTATGGCGAGTTCGAGAAGCGGTTTCCATTCCCCCAAACACGCCGAGGAAAACCCAGGCCAGGTTTTCTCGTACACTCCAGAAATCACAACAAAAACAATCAACAATCCGACGAGGTTGAAATTAGTCCAAACAGCTCCCAAAGCCACGCCGTGAATCCCCAATTCGAGAACAGAGACAAGAAGGTAATTAATTGGGATGTGAAAAATAACCGCCAATGTAGCGCAGTAAGTGAGGGGATGGTTAATTGATTGAGAACGAAGGTAAATTCGTAAAGGGTGGAGAAAAGACAAAGTGAGTAAATCAGGGATAGAACAGAGAATGTAAGAATGAGCTTCATTTGCAATTAGAAGATCTTGGCCGAAAAAGATTAGGATTTTCTTCATATTGAACCACAAAATCGAAATGGGTATTGAACAAATAAGAAGAAGAATGACGGTTCTTTGAAGGGCTAAGCCTAAAAGTTTGAATCTTTTCGCCCCAAAAGCTTGACCGCAAATGGGTTCCATTCCGGTGGATAAACCGGAGAGAAAAGAGTAGCCGGTTATATTAGCAACCCCAATAGCGAGCGAACCGCCGGCCAAGGACAAACCGCCCAACCGGCCGAGGAACAACATGGAAATTAAGGAACGAGAGTACATTAAAAATGCGACAAAAAGCATAGGAAAAGTGATTTTGGCAGTGGATTTGCACTCTGTGAGAACAAGACAGAGGAATGGGAAATTGTCTGGTGTTTGGTTGGAGATGAGAGGTGCTTTAAGTGAATCATCCCTTGTCGGGGTGTTTGGTTGGTCAGAAAGTACAGGGGAGGAAGAAGCAGACATTGTCGGAAGCAAAATAAGGGGGATGTTTGGATGAAAGAACAAGCCCTGGCCTGAAACAGAGAGAGATTTGAAAAAAATACACCGAATGTGAAATTGGGTCAGTGTGAAGAAATTAATCAGGTTATGGCACTATTTATAGGAAACAGAATTGCACTAAAGTTGCCAGTAAAGCCGATCAAACGCCATTAAAGGAAGGTAAAAAGCGAATATAAAAGTTTAAAACCTTTTGTTTTTATTATGACGTATTAATATGTTCGTGAACCGCCCCCAATTCTGCTCTTGGTTACAGTAGAGGCGTTCGAAAAATCCCGACATTACAAAAACTTACGAGTTAGTTCCATCATCAAAATTTTAAGTTTTAATCAAGTTTTTGTTATTTATATTTGAATAATGTTTTTTTCTTAATTTTTAAAGTATTTTTTTTAATCTACTTATATACTTATTTTTCTGTTAAAAATTAAATTCAGGTTATTTTATCAATATATTAGAATTTTAAATGAGTCTAATCTTATTTTTGTTAATATTTTGTTACGTAATTAAAGATTTTGTTATAAGAGATTAGAAATGAGCAAAATATATAATATCGTGTTAAAAATGTTCAATTTTAAAATATAAAGACCAAAATGAAATTTTATCCTAAATTTAAAGACTACAAAAAAAAATTTATCTAAAAGATATATGAGTTTAGTTGGATTGAGATGCTCTACGTATTGCCAATCCAAAAAAATTGACTCGGTTTCTTTAAATCATTCTAATCTAGTTTCTTTAAATCATTCTAATCTAACATAACTTATATATACTCATAATTTAAAGAATGGAAAAGAAGTCTGATCAATTTTTAAATTAAAAATTTGGTAAAATATTTTGGCCAAGTTAGATTTTTTTTTAAGTTAGATTTTTTTTTTTCTTAGTTCAAATTAAAAGAGAAGAGTTTAGATTCCATAGTTATGAAAATACATTGATGTTTTGTTCTCTTGTTGGCTTCTAATTAAAATTTAATCTATAATATTAAATAAAATTTTAAAAGTACTTCATTAAATATGTTATTTGTGTTGTTTCTCAAAAAGAAAAAAAGAAAAAGAAGTTATTTGTGTATAGTAGTTGATTTTTTAATTCGAGTAAAGTAGTTGATTGATAAACATGAATTAATAATTTAATGCAGCTTATTTAAAATTTGAAACTCGATTTTTACTGCCTAAAAAACAAAAACTATCAGATATTTAACTGATAAGAGCAAGAATTCTAATAAAATATTTACAATTTAGTAATAAAAAACTAACAAATTTGAGTATCTCAATCATCAGGTAAATGTTGTTGAATTCAATAAAAAAAAAAATCACATATTTAATTTATCAGTTATGAGAATATTTTTTTAGATTTTCAAAAATTAAATTTTAACTTTTAAAATAGTAGAGACTAAATTTTAATTTTCTTTCGTTCAAGTATCAACCAACACAATTCCACTTCTTCAAGTCTCACAAATAAAATTTGTTATTTAATCTTTGTTTTGAGGTACCATATATTATTTATTTATTATGAGAGTATATAATCTGTGTATTCATGCATGACACGTTAAGCGTGGGCTTGTTTCTCACTTTTAAATTTCGAAAATTATATTTCATTTTGAGGTGTTCGAATATAAATTATGACCTTCATTCCATGGTATTTTCCGTTTAGTTTCTCCCTTACTTTATATTATTGATTTTTTTTTTTTTTTTTTTTTTTTTTTTTTTTTTGTATACCATAATAATGTAAGATAAAATTACTAAAATAAGATTGTTGAGATAATATATTACAGAAAAGACTCAACGTTTCCTGTGATAGCTATTTTATAGAAACGGTTCGAATTAATTTGTTTTTTCTTTCTTTATTCTAACTCTCTTTTTGAATTTAAATTTGAAATATGAGCGAAGGGTTGAATGGTCATCCGAAAATCGTATAAAGATTAGTTGAAACACATATTTATAGAAATGAAATGAGTGTATTAAGATATAATTATAATCCACTCTTTAATTTGAAAAATGAAGTAAGTGTGTTGTAGATAGGATGACAACAAGTTCTTTTAATGAATGTTGCTTATCGTAGATGTGATTTTGATATTTTAAAATCATAGAGTGATCACTTTGTTCTTCTTAACTATGACATTTCTTTGTTAAAAAAAACACTTATTACCTTAGTACCGATAAGTTTTCAATTACCTTACAAAAATAAAACTATAATTGATTGAAGAAACCGATGCTATTATTTAAGAAAAAAATTACCACATATTTGAAACCTTATTAATCCATTAGTTTTCTAAAGTAATTCATATAAATAAGAAAATCTCATTTGAGATAGTGTGAACATCAAAATTAAAATATGCTCTTCAAAATGGTACCTCCTTAATTAGCTCTTAATTTTATTTTTATTAGACTTTATACTTGTTTGGACTTAATGAGATCTAAAACCATATTAAAAAGTATGGACATTTATCTACAAATCAATTGATGATGAGAACAATGACATTTTTTTATATATTATTTAAGGTCTCCACTCTTTTACATGTAGAATTCTAACAAATATATATATATATATATATATTCATTTTAAAAAACTGATAATATATATTTTACTTTTAGTCAAAAAAGAGAAAAGGATAATATATTCATTTTAAAAAACTGATAATATATATTTTAATTTTAGTCAAAAAAAGAGAAAAGGATAATACAATATGAACTAAAAAAGGGATAATATAATATAGAGAAGAAAACAATTTATCCTATGAGACATACAATAAAAACAAATATTCACAAAATTCAGCGATGATATATTTCCATTAATTAAAAAGACAAAGTTTAAACAAAAGTCAAACAATATGGTCATAATCGCATTTAAAATGTTATCAATATTAAGCTAGTTTTTTTTTTTTTTTTTTTATAATAATAAAATATTAGGCAGGTTTTGATATGTCTTTTGGTGTTTGTTTTCTTAACTTTGCTACTACCTAAGGTGTAGCAAAATGAGGTTTGAGGGGAAAAAAAAAGACAAAAAAACAAAAATTAAAAATTAAACGTCAAATTTTCATATATAATGTTATTGGATAGCTTTCGGCCGCTTACTTAATTATATAAGAACTTAATTTGTGAAAAAAAAAAAAAAAAAATTATCATCTCTCATTTTGTTATTATTTTAATGAGTTCGATTTTTATTAATGAATCTTTGATAAAATAATGAAAATTTGAGTAAAATCTGAAGTTTCTTCTTGAGTTATTTTTAGGAATAGGCTAAATTGAAAAAATATTTATAATATTAGACAAAAAAAATAGCATTCATAGTCATAGATATTAATAATAATATTATATTAATACACAATACTGAATTTAAAAAAAAACACAATATTATACTAATAACATATAATATTGTATTAATAATACAAAAGATTGTATTAATAATACCGTATTTTTTAAATTTACTTAGATCTGTAATTATTTTGTGGAATTGGACTATCCAACACAATTTCTCTTTCTTTATTATTGTTTTGAAAAACAATTATTTAAAATAAACTTATAAGTATTTTATTTCAATAATGTGCTATAAATAATATAAAGTTAAAATATCATTTTTTATCCTTGAACTTTGACATTTGTTCTATTTTACTTCTTGTACTAAAAAAAAAAAAAAAAACTTACAATTGGTCATTTTTTTAACTTGACCGTTCAACATTTAAATGTTATAGGTCATATCATAGGCCAAAGAGAGGTGTCCTTTACTTATAAACATATGAACTTCCTTTATCAAACTCATGTGAGAATTTGGTTAAATTTTTAACATCTTTTCTTTGAACAAAGTAGTAGAGGAGTTCTCCCTCAAATAGGTCATTCATCTAAATTAAATATGACCATATTATTATTATTATTATTATTATTATTATTATTTTAACAAAGTCTACTTTTCACTAGAGAAATATATCTCCTATTTTAAATTTTCATATCTTTGGAATTGTAGAGCATTAGTTAAAGCACTCATTTTCAAATAGGGTCAATCTTTTCATACTTCATTATTGAGCCCAATGAACTGTATACAGACACTCAACCAAAGAGCCCGATAAAAGAAGTAACTGACATAAGTTACAGAAACTAAACACATTTAATAGCTAATCTTTATATACATTATTCAATATATTGTTTTTAATAAAATAACAATATTTGAGATTGAAAATTTTTCTAGATCGAAGATACATGTCAATTACACTTACACTTGCCTTATTAAAGATTTTAATTCATGGGATGCAAATTTCAAAGGGAATTCATTTCGTAGGAGGAAGAAGAATGGTGGTGGGAATTGGGAGAACCAAAAAAAGTTGCCATTAAATTTGGATCAAATATTTAGAAGGGTTTGACTGAGAATAACTTTTCGTTGGGGACTGAAACAGAAAGGATTTTGTAATTTGTGCAATGGGGAATTCATATAATTATTTTATATAAATTTTGATATATGTACCGTGTGAGTTTCAATCTTTATAGTTTATGGTACGTGCAATAATTTGTTAGATATGATTCCCATAAAATCATGAAGTAAAGATTTCAAATTGGTGGTCTCACTGTGTCCTCAATTTTGAACGTTGAATCTCTTTTGTAATAATCAATTAATCATTTTTTATGGATAAACTTTATTTTTCAGTGTAATTATAATTGTTTGAAATAGTTGAAAAATTTTGAATAATCATGAAATCGTTTGTTATAGCATTTTTGTAAATTGGTTTCTTTAGTGAGTCTTTTAACTTAAAATTTTCAATTTTACAACATCCAACTCTAAACTTCACTAGGTGAATTAATTTTACTCAAAAAAAGTGAGTGTGATTTATACTCCTATCCCATCTTCATTTGCTTTTTTTTTTTAATACAAATTCGGGGAGGAGAAGGACAAACCCTATAAAGAGGATATTGCTAATCGAACCCGTGACCATGGTGTTGAACTGAATTACCACCAAACAAAGAAATTATTTGGACAATTTAAAATGTTCCAAACAATTAAAAATAAGGTCAACAATAAGTTATGTTTTGATTAACTTGGTTGAGGTTGTGGACCGCAAACAGACCACAAGGGGGATTTTCATTCAAAAGATTATTGATTGATAAATTACTAACATCCTTACTCAATCCCTGGACTCGAAACCTCTTAGAAAACTCTCGAAGTAGATATGAGGGACTTTTGATAACTAATTGAGACCACTTAAGTTAAGGCTGCAGAATAAGACTGAGCTACGGCCTCATCGGCAATGACAATATCATCACCGAGTACAGCGTACCTATGAAAAAGCTCTCCAGGTCGGACTTGTTTTTTTTATTATTATTATTAAACAATAATATAGGTTATCTAAATTTCATACTTTGTGTAATAATCCTTTGACTTGAATACAATCAAAACTTCATATTATCTTATTGAATTATAAGCATAACAATATTATAGTGTGCTAATATTTAATGAACTTCAGTGGAGTTAGTTTTCAATTATATAAAGTTCCATTAAAAATAAGACAGACTAATGTAAAGAAATTATTGATTGAAGAGAAAGATGAATAAATGACAAAACTAACATCTTCAAATAAGAAAGACATAGCAAACCTAATCCAAAATCTAACCTTATATCCCTAACTAAACCTAACAAGCAAAGAAGAAAGTGGAAAACCAATTGAAAGGAAAGAACTAAAACTAAACCTAATCCTTAAAACAACATCTAAGAAGACGTGTTCTGTGGCTTCTCCATCTGATCTTGGTCTTCGTTTACAAATTTTCCCCAGTAGGGATGTTTCTTCCAAACAAGAGTCATATCTTCAATAGGAACACCCTTTGTTTCCGGAAGGTACTTGTAGATGAAAATGCTCATTACCACGACGAAGAACGCGAAGAAGATGAACATCCCAAATTTCATATGGCAAAGCATGGCGGTGAAAATTTGGGCAATCAAGAAAGTGAAGATCATGTTCGTCGAAACATTGACGCTTTGAAGGGCCGATCGAACTTCTAGAGAAAAGATTTCACTTGGAACTAACCATCCCAATGGCCCCCATGACCATGCAAACCCTGCAACATAGGTGCAAATGAAGAACACCACTGCCCCGGCGTATCCCTTCGACAACACTCCGGCATTCCCATCGAGGCCGAACTTATAGGCGATCATAGCAGTTACCACAACCTATGGCCAGAAAACAAGAGAAAAGAGAGTTAGTCTAAGTATATAGTAATTGAATGTGTGTTGGTTTATGGTGTAAAAAAATCTAATCTTTTTAAAATTGTTTACCTGTGACAAGAACATTTGAGTGCCACCTTCAAGGAAAAGAGCCCTTCTTCCAAACCTATCAACCAACAAAATAGAGACAACAGTGGACACACAATTGACAGTGCCAGTAATCATAGCAGACATCAAAGAAGCAGAGTTTCCAAATCCAAGAGTTTTGAACAAAACAGGAGCATAGAAAGTGATGACATTAATCCCAGTCAGTTGTTGGAAAAATGGGATGGCAATGGCCATAGCAATCTGTGGTCTATACTTTCTTTGGAACAAAGCACTCCATTGGTTTTTTACTTGCTTCGATGCGTCCCTCGCCGCAACCAAATCGGCCAGCTCTGCATCGACATCGTTGACACCCCGGACCTTCTTGAGCAGTTCCTTGGCCTCGTCTACACGGTCACGCTCAATTAGGGAGCTTGGGGTGTCGGTGAGGGTGATGGAGCCGATGATGATGATCAAGGCTGGGACCATGGCTCCTCCAAGGCTGAGCCGCCAGCCCCAGCCGCCCGGGATCATGGAGAACCCGTAGTTGAGGACGTTGGCAATTAGAATACCAATAGTGATCATGAGTTGGAAGAGATTGTTCAAAGATCCTCTGTATTTGTATGGGGCCATTTCTGAGAGGTAAATTGGTACCGACTGTAAAAGACGAATTAAAATTCATGAGAATTAATATTTTATTTTTACATTCTAATATTGTAATTGTGAAACACGTAATAAATCACCTTACAAAACACTAATATTTTTAAGCATATAGAACATCATTGTAAAGTTCTAAATCTGTATGTACTTTATGAATTAGTTAAAGTTGTGAGATGCAAAGTTCTGGATTAAATATTTTAATAAAGAATCTAAAACATAATAGAGCTAGATTTGAATTGATATTTTTCTTTATCTATCAATTATAGATATTATCTTTGATTTAGTTAACTTAAATATATCTATTATGAACAGATTTTTTTTTAACAAAAAGATTGTATATCATAACTAATTTAAAATTTTGTTCGTAATTACATGCAATAATATTGTACATATTTAGAAAGTTTTGATTGTTTTCTTTAATCTTCCAACCTCTCAACATTCCACAACAAAAATTGATTTTAATGAACTCTAGGCTAATGCATATGTAACTAAAATTAGATAAGGTTAAAAGAAACATAGTTGTATAATCTAAAAATCATCCGATCATGTTAATAATTATAAAGTTATAAAAAAAAAAGAAAAAAAAAAAAAAAAACACAATAAATAAAGTTTACCTGGTTAGCACAACCAATACCGAAACCAAGAAGCAAACGGCCGACAATGAGCATCCAAAGGGATTGAGCAAAACCGTTGAGAAGAGCTCCGGCGAGAAACAAGAATCCTCCGATGAGCATTGTAATCCGCCGCCCGCACTTCCGGCTGACGGTGGCGGCGACAAGAGACGACACCAAAGCCGCCAAATAAAGAGACGACGTGAAAAGAGTCAAAATTTGACTGTCGAATTTACAATACTGATTATTTGACGGATCCGTGGACGTCTCTTTCAAATAAACCGCCGGAAAAAACTTCTCCAAAAATGAATCCATCGACGTCACCCCACCTAATAATTAATTAATTCAAAATCAAAATCAATCCCATTATTATTATTATTATTATTATTATTATTATTATTATTATTATTATTATCCTTATCAAATTAATTAAAAAATATAATTAATTAGAAGGGCCGGTGTTCACCTGAAATACCCAAATCGTAGCCGAAAATCAAACCGCCGGAGGCGGCGATGAAGCATGTGTAAAAGACTTTCCATGTGAATTTGCCCGGATAATCCTTTCCTTTCTCCGGCGCCGTCATTACTCCGCCCGCCATTTTTCAAAACCCTAATTCAATCAACTGAAAATAAGAAAATTATGAGTAGAGAGTTTAGATGTGAGATTGATTGAGTTTTCGTTCTTTTTATAATGGATATTTTGGGTTTCTCTTTCCGCTTTTAATTTCGATTATGAATACTAATTCTACGAGGATAACAATTCTGTTAGGGTTTTGGATATTTTTGCGATTTTAAATATCCTATTTTTTTCTTTATCTTATCTAATTTTGTTTGAATTTTTAAGTGGATTAAGTTTTATTTTTTAAAGATTTTTTTTTTATTGGCTTAAATACATGTTTTAAAATCTTAGTTTATATTAAAAGTTCACTTTGCGTTTCACTGATTCCCCTATTCAGATTGATTCACAGCGTATAAAAAAAAAAAAAAAAAAAAAGATTGATTCAAAGAGCATGATATTGAATTTTTTGATAGATTTTTTTTAATCTATAAGATGTTTTGAAGTTCCAAAAATCTTAATGACAATTAATAAAGCAATTTGCTTAATGTTAGAATATAATTTGTAAAGATATGCTATTTTTTTTTTTTGAAAAATAAGTTTCACTCTTAAATTAAACTTGTCATCTTTAGGGTAATTTATATAAGTGGGTTCTTTTTTTAAACTTATTATCAAAATGGGTTCCCTTTCAAATATTTTGTTAAAATGAGTTCATTTTTTGTACTCTTGTGGTGGTTGTCAACTTTTTTTTGTCATTTTGTCATTTTTTTTAAACACCCATATAAAATTATGCCACTTGTAATTCAACTTTTGATAAATCCAAGTCAAACATTAATTTTAACAAAATATTTCCTTTTATTTTTCAAACTATTTTTTT
>JBBMKA010000030.1:6201498-6232430 GCA_037833695.1 Sechiopsis laciniata | reverse complement strand
TTAAAAGTTTAGGGGTATTTTTGAAACCAAATTTTGATGATTTCCATCCAACTTTAACGGTAGGGGCATTTTTAGAAGTTTGGTTAAAGTTCGGGGGTAATTTTAAAACTTTTCAAAGTCTAGGGGTATTTTTGAGACAACCTTCATAGTTTATGGGCATTTTATATAATTTAGCCAAAATTTTATTTAAGGAAAAAACATACCGAAGAAAAGAAGAAAAAAGAAAAATCAAACCCAAATCTAAAAATCAAATCTTTTCAAAAATTTAGTACACTCCACGATATATTTCGATCAAAACCCTAGTGTGAAAGTAAAGATTATTTATTTTTGGGCAAGAAAGAAATAGAGAAAAAAAAGTGACCTTTTATTTGATCCCATAAGGAGGGCAGCCGTATAAAACACAGCTAATTTCAAGCTAAAATTTTTACAATATCTATGCCCTAAATCCAAACCGTGTTGCTTTTCAATTTATCAACTTTCCATTAAACCCTAATCGCTGGCCAAGTTGTTCATATTTTGGTTCTTTTTTTTGCAAGAAAAGTGCCCACGAATTCCCCACGCCTTCATTTTTCTTCCCTTTATTTTTTGGCACACGCAAAAATTTTGTGTTAAATATTGGATTATCCAAATCTCTTCTCTCCAAAACGAAAATTTCTACTATATTTTCTTTCTCTTTTGAGTATATATGGCTGACCAAAATCTTCCAATTAATGATACCCATAAAGACCAATCTCAGCTTCCTCAACTTCCTCCATCAAATCCTAAACCAATTGTAATTGACCCTTTTGTTTCTTCTTCTGTCCCCACATGCCAAAATCCACTTTCAATTCCAAATCCAAATCCAAAATCCCAAATGGGAGAAAAAGAGCTTAATTTGGTTATGAAACTACCTCCATTGCCAACTTCTTCATCTTCATCAACTTCTCCTTCTTCTTCATCAACCAAGAAGCATTCTTTCTATAGAGGAATCCGATGCCGGAGCGGGAAATGGGTGTCGGAGATCCGGGAGCCACGCAAGACGACACGTATATGGCTTGGGACGTTTCCTACCCCCGAGATGGCTGCTTCTGCTTACGACGTTGCCGCTCTCGCCCTCCGTGGAAGTGATGCTATTCTCAATTTCCCTTCCTCTATTGCCTCCTACCCTATTCCTGCTTCGACATCTCCTGTCGATATACGTGCTGCTGCCTCTACTGCTGCCACTGCCACTGCAGCCAATGCAACAAAAAAGGCGGAGCCTTGTTGTAGTAACTTCGAAGATACGGCGATCGGTGCCGTTGAAGATGGTGGCACTACGGAGGCATTTTTAGATGAGGAGGAGATTTTCGGGATGCCGAGTTTGCTGGCGGATATGGCAGAGGGGATGATGGTGTCGCCGCCGAGAATGAACTCGCCACCGCCGCCCGATGACTCCATGGAAAGTTCTGATGGTACTGATGGTTTGTGGAACTACTTTTGATCATGGTAATCATTTCAAATTAACGGCATATTAATTGTGATTAAGAAGAGATTAAAAATAGGGAAGGGCTTGGCTTGAAAAAACCAAGCTCTTGACCGGCCGCCATAGCTAAAGCTTTGTTGAAATTTGTAGTATACTCTTTTTTGTCATCGATTGATTTTACCCTTTATTTCTTCCATGATTGTAACTTAAAAAAGGGTGAAAATGGCGCAAATTAAAGCATATTCATACTTTTTCCAATATATATTATAGTCTAACTACCCTCATAGATTCAAGTCATAAGTTCAAATCTCTACGAAATGGATCGGTGATATGTTAATTTGATTATAAGTTATAGTAACAGAAAGGATTAATATCGTAATGATTTCATTGTTTGATAGTAATGCAGTTTAAGGTCACATATTCGATCATAAAATTGATGTTTGACTCTTATTTAATTGAGAGCAATAACATCCAATGCAATATCTTTTCTTTTCTTTTTCTTTTTTTATCAAAAGTTGGTAGAATGTTGATTTCATTATTTTGTGCAAATTCAATCAATACCACAGTTACGGGTTCGATTCTAAAAATCGGTATTTAACTCTAATTTATTTCATCCACTTTACTCTCCTCTAGGTAGGATTTGTGGCTCCATCTCCCACTTTGCACTAAAAAAATACAATTCTTTTCTCCCATCCAAGTTTGTTCTTTTAAATTTATGCATTCATTACTATATTTGGTATAAACTTATCTAAATACTCAGAAACATATAAGAAAAAAAATGCAGGCACTCGATCATAGTTTAAAAGCTAGGAAATATCTATAATATATAAATATTCAAAATTCATTGTATATTCGTAATCTTTTCTTAATTAATATAATGTATGGTATCAATTTACAAATTCGCTTTTTCTAGAATATTATATTACAAATAGGGTAGTATCAATTTAAACTATTAGTTATAGGTCAAAGTACAAATATTTAAACCATCAAGTTGGCAATATCTAAACCGGTATTAATTAAAACCAAATTAAGAAGTTGAAAAGAATGTTAGAGATGAAAAATCCATTGGTTTTTTTAATACTAAAACTGGTTTTGGGTTAGTGGTTTTGAGGAGATTATTATAAAAATATGTGTTACACTTGAATGGAAAAGGCAATATATAATTATTTGAGTCAAATATCATTTGCTTATGTGGGTTTGTGTTGGCACTTTTGAGATGCTTCTTGGACCCCCACTCACAATATTGCTAGAGAATTACTTCATTCACATTTTTCATTTCAATCATTCATCATACCTCACACACTTTAGCAAAAAAAAAAAGAATATTATTGAAAGATTTGTCATTATTATTAACATAATAGGGCTAATTTGTGTCAATAAGGGAAAAGTATCGTATAATTAGTCATGATTTAATTCTATTTTTTATGTCAGCATTTATATAAAGAGCAATACTTATCGGGTGGTAAATATTTCCAAAATACTTACCCACTCTTGAACCACATATTTTTACTTTAAAAAAAATGACTTTGATTGATGGAAAAAGAAATACTAAAATGGAGAAAAAAATGTAAAAAAGTAAAAACACGTGATCCTAAGGATAGGTAAATATTTTCAAAATACTTACCCACACTTAGGTAAGTATTGTTATTTCCAAAATACTTACACATCTTTAGGTAAATATTGTTCTTATAATTTTTAAAATTATAACAACTAAATTCTATATATTTTCAAAACATAGAGACTAAACTCTAATTTTTAAAATTATTAGAATTAAAGTCTAACTTTCTTCGAAATATAAAAATTAAATTTATATTCTACCGTATATATTTTTTGTTTACAATTCATAAAAATAAAAAAAAATAAAAAAAATAAAAAAAAAAGGTTGATTAATGATATTTTGTGTGTGAAAGTTGAGGCGACTAGTCAAAAACTTCATGGGTCCCATTATTGTATGCAAAAAGTCAGATTAATTTTGATTGAATAAAGATTCTTGTACTGATTAAACAAGAATTATTTGTCACAAACATTACTATAAAAACCTTATCTTTCCCATTATTTGGACTTTACTCTAACCGTTTCACTGTTCAACTGTCATGCGACACCATAGGGACATTACAACTACCTCTCCTTTCAACGTTATAGTTGTTATTTTTTTTTTAACAATTCAAACAAATATAAATGGAAATTGGAGATTATGGCTAAATGCATAGTAAATGTTTTATAATTAATTCAACTGTACTTAAATGGGATAATATTCATTAGTATTTTCTAATCATTGAGCTCTTCTGTACATTGATACTTTTATGAATAAATGAATGTATTTTAGAAATATTTCAATATACCTTTCCCCCATGTTTTGAAAACCCGCTATAAATTATTATATAAATATATATACTTTTATTGAAGAATAGTTTTGAATTTCAGTTCTATTTAGTGCTTTAGTTTTATTCCATCCTTAATTTTTTCAATGTTTAGAAATATATCGAAACACGTGTTTTTAGAAGTATGAAATGATAGTCTTAAAATATAAATTAATTTTTATTTATTTATTTCAATTCAATAATTTTTAGGATTAAGGATTTGAGATTTGAATTTACAATCTCTTAGATATTAAGTCGGAATTCATACCTGATATTATTAAAACTATGTTCTTTAGGTCATTTTTTTGTATTGATTTGGGACCATACTCACATGAAATTAGTAATGAAATATGTTTTTCCACCACAAATTATGATACCTATCCATTTCAATAACCCAACTCACATGTTTACTGATAATACTTAATTACCTAAGATTTCTTATCTATCACTTGAGACTATTAATCTAAAATTTAGAGAGAGCAAGAGAGAAAATGAGAAAATGAAAGAGATAGATTAAATAGCAAATAAAATCATATATTAACTAAAAATGTGAAACATCATGAGTTAGTAAATGACAATATCAAATCGTGACGGGACATTTTCTATGACTCGAGAACTAGGAGCTTTGATACGAGATATTGGATGTTAAATCAAAAGCAAAACTATCTTGTAGATATATATCTAAAGTCTATTTTTTAATCTTTTTGAATTAAATATCATCAAAACTGCCAAGGTTTCGAAGATCTATCTTTTTAGACATTGAATCGTACATAACACTACCAAAACTATGTTCTTTTTAACGATAAGTGAACATACATTTAACTTCTAAATCAATAATTTTTTCAAGTTGTTAATACGATTAGATAAAATAAAATGAATTTTATGGATAAAAAAACATCTTTGTCATATCTTTGTAGGGTCCTCCCATGCAAGAAAACCAAAATGTGCTCACCACTCACAAAATTGATTACTTTTTAATATATTTTTTTTCCATCCCAATCTTTGACCCTTTAAAATTCATTTTTCTTTTTTTCTCTCTAACTATAATCTTTTTTTCATTATTGCTTTTCCGTTCATATTTGAACGACAAACGACAGACGTGTCGAATTTTAAAACAACTGTTTTTCATCCATTTCTGCACCAAAATAAGATTAAGATTTAAGACAAATCTATTTGATACGGACCGGCACATTCTCACGGAATTTTAATATAATAAATTATAAATTTGGTGACTGAACGTTTAAATTTGTATCTAAAAGATTTTTTCCGTTTTCAGAAAAAAAACTTTGCATTTTAAAAATAATTTAATTAATATTGGAATTTCTAATTTTATATTTAATAAATATCACATATATATAAATGTACTATTCCAATCTCTTGTTTTTTTCAAAAAAAATGAAATGACTTTTTTGAAAGGTTTCTTTGTTTTTGTTTTTGTTTTTTACTGCAGTAGGTTTCTTTGTTAATTCTTTCTTTAAAAAAAAAAACCTTTTTCTCTATATACTTTAGAAATAAATAATCATTTTTCTTTTACTAATGTTAAAATTATTAATGATATTGAATTTAGTTTAAAACAAAAATAGATTTAGATTTATCATATAAATCAATTTTAAGTTTTTTTTTAAAAAAAAATAAAAAGACTAAAATGGAAGATTTAAAACGTTTTAAAAAATACATTAACCAAAATAAAATATTTTAACTTAAATTCTCTTTCTTATCTTGAAGAAAATAAAATTGTGACCAAAATATTATATTCTAGGCACTCGTATTATTTCAAGTGGGAGAAAATTGAAAAGTCTGACTAATGAGAGACAGAGATTGGCCGACATCCTCACTTTCATTCTTCCTTTTGACTTTCATTTTCATCTCACCATCACCAACCAAGCTAACGTCTTAAAATCAGAAGCACAGTTTTTCAATATTTTAATGGATGAGCTTTAACAGCTAACGTCCTTGGTTCTAACGACACCTTTATATAATTTAGATCTTGTTTAGATAGTGTTTTCGTTTCTTGTTTCTTGTTTTTATTTTTCATTTTTTAGAAACAGACTTATTTGATAACGATTTCTATTTTCTGTTTTCAAATTTAAAGAAACGTTTCTAAAATTAGTAAATAAAAAATTACAAGTTCGATTCTACGTTCTAAATTATTGTTGAATAAAAAATATATTTAATTTTTAAAAATGAAGTAATTTCACTATAAAGATTTTCTTTTATATCGTTGAAGCAAATTGAACTCTCAACCAAATTTTATTGAAAAAAAAAAACTAAATATAAGTTTTCTAAGGCTACTTTTGTGCCAACAAAAACAGTTGTTTTTTTTTTTTTTTTTTTGAGATTGCAACTGTGGGAATTCGAACCCAAAATCTTTTGGTCATTGGATGTTTACTAATGTCAAATGAGCAAATGCTCTTGTTGGTAGAAAGAACAATAGTTCTTGGTGCTCAAAATTGTGCTTTTTGGTGCTCAAAATCTCATCTTTTTAAAAATTATGGTATTACTTCCATTGCTCTTAATTAGAAAACCTTATTGTAATCCCTATTAGCCTGCACCTTGCATGCCTTTTAGAATGAATCATATATTTTCCAAAAAAACAAGAACAATAGTTCACCCATAAATGAAAAGGTCATGAGTTTGATCCCTCATTGTTATTGAATTGAAGAAAAAATAAACTATTTTGATTTTACTGTAAATAACTTAACTCAACTAGGATGAAAAAAGTCAACAAGAACAGTAGTTCATGGCACTAATTTACACCCATTAATTAAGAGATCTTGGGTTCGAATCTCCCTCCCTAAATTGTTGTAACCTAACAAAAAAAAAAGATGAAAAAGGATTAAATGAATTAGAGAATAAATGACATTACAGAGGTTTAAAGAGAATTAATTAACTATTTTAAATTTCCAAAGCACAAGTAGAACCTAATATTTTTCGCAAACATTTTTTAAAAAATAACCGAATAGGTTTTCTCACCAGTTTTTAAGAATAGTTTTATCTTTGTTGATAAACCATTTGAAATACTAACAAAAAAACTCAATAATATCAATATATTTATATAATTAAGAAAATATGAGTTTGAATCTCCCTTTTTTTCGATGGTAGTTGAACTAAAAAAACAACCAAAGTCCATTTTCAATTTTAATTATAGACATATAACCTTTTTCTATTGGGTTTTCTTTCCTAGACTTTGTGACGAGCCATGTTGTTTTTTCCCCAACGAGATTCATCTAATGGAAGTGGAAAATATAATATTTTACAAATTGGCGTAAATATGGGAAATTTGGCCTCCCAACAAATATAATGTTTTGAATCAAAGTGGTTGCTTTAATTTATAAACATAGTGTGAATGAATTATAATTCATATTAATTTAATATGGGATTTCTCCAATTTGAGAAAAGATTGAGTCGCTACACTAAATACCCAAAAGGTTTGGTGGTCATGGAGGAGTTCAAAAAAATGTGTTTTATAGCTGAGAATTAGATCGTGTAAATATATATTTTTCTTTAAAAAAAATCACGAATAATATGGAGTAAAAAGCTTATTTATTTTGATGTTTAAACTTTATTTAGAGTTTATTAAGTGATAAAGGAATTAAAAAAAATGGAAGAGATTAATATTTTTCTTAACTTTTTTTATCCAAAATATATACAGATATTTGAATTTGTTATCGACCTAAAACGACTTCAATGCCTAATATATATAGACTTCAATTCCTAATATGGACTTGAAGAAAATGTTGTTTTATAGGTAAGAGTGAATTACGTAAAATATATGAAAAGTCACAAATAAGGTCATATAAAAAATTTAGATCTTATGATATTAATGCGTAAAATAAGGAATTTGGAAGAGATCCATTCAATGAATCTATTTTCATTTAAAAAAATAATAAAAATAAAAAATAAAAAATTGTAAGAACTTACGGAATTAAGAAATTCATTATATTAGAAAAATGTGAATTGGGATTCAATGAATTCGAAAATGTGAAATCAAAGTTTGATTTTGCGGGAATAATTTTTGTAATTTTTTTTTTTTAATTTTGTAAATTTATTTATTTTAATAAGCAGTAATTCTTCAATTAATAGTTTTCGATTATGAATTTTCTATAAAATATAAAATTTTAACACTTTGCAAAAAGAATCTTAACTAAAACAGACGAAAGAATTGTTTTAGTTATTATACATAAAAATGTGATAGAGGGGCCCTTTAACTAAATTAACTATAAAGTTCTTCCTTTTTTTTTCTTTTTTTTTTTTTTTTACTGTAATTAACTCTAAACTATCTGCCCATAATAAATGGGCGAAAAAAATTAAAGAAAAAGGTCAATGGCGTTGAATATAACCATATTAAACCCTTTAGTCAAACTTTTGGCACAATAAAAACAAATTAGTATCTATTATTACCGACTACAAAATCTCAACTTTCTAAGACAGGTATAAAGGACCCTTATCAAAAGTTTGTCGGAAATATCCATTTAAAAAATTGGAGGGAAAAAAACTATTTAAAAAACCTTTCTTTTATTAAAAAAAAGGTTAGTTTCAAATGTAGGGTTTCTTAAATTTAGCAAAAGAAAAAAGAAAAGAAAAGGGGTGGGACAAAGCATCTAATGAAGATTAGCACAATAACAATATCGGCCCCCTGTTTTCAAAAAAATAAAATAAAAAATCATATCGGCCCCCTTTTTATTATTTTTATAACTATTATCATGGCTAATTATTTTTATTAGATTTCGATTTTGTATACTTCATCTTTAGTTTTAATTTTATCTATAAAAAAAAAAAATTGTGACATGTCACTTGAATGAAAAAGTACACAAAATAAGAAAGAATTGGCATTAATATTGTTTCGAAGAGAAATGAATAGTGTTTCTTGAGAATGCAACTAAAGTAAAAAGATTATTCTCAAAAAAAAAAAAAAAAAACGAAAGAAAAAAGATATATCATATTGGTGAGATTATATTTTTTTAAGAAAAACTTGGTGTCAACCTATTTGTTATCATATGATATAAATTTTAGCACACATTTATTTAATTTTTAAAAACTTTTTTAACAAGTGTTGTCATATTATAAAAGAAAAATTAAAAATTTAAGTTAAAATATATAAATTAAATAGGTATGTCACATGCTCACAGATAAGTTCATTCTATAGATACAAGTGTAATCAATTTTTGTTAATAAGAACCGTATCTCAGCGATATCAATGTATATTCGATGACTAAGAGGTCATGGATTCGAAACTTCCAACCCCAATAATTGTGTGTTCAACAATATGTTAGAGGTGATTTCAAACTTAAAAATAAAAATAAAAATGGGTCATATTTTTCTTTAAAAAAAAAAAGTTATATTTAACTTGATAATATAATAGTATCGTTTGTGCTCAACAATTCCATAATACATTTTTGGGAAATTGTACTAGATTTACTCTTCTCAATGTTTTATTTTTTTTTTGAAAGCTCTCACAAAATAATTATAAACATAGGTAAATTTTAAAACATTTGCATCCAAGTCAATAATATGTTTTAATACTAATAATACATTTTAATACTGTATTATAAATACTCATTAATACATTATTATATATTATCGATATAGTATTGTCATTAAAATCAATGTCTATGGTTGCTAAATTATTTTAAAAAGTGAATATATTCGTAATTATTTTATGAATTTGACTAATCTTATAAATTTTCCTACATTTTTAGGCTTATTTACAAATGTAACCCATGCTTAAATATATAGTTGGGTATGTTAGGGATGTTTGATTGAATTTATATATGATTTAAATGAGTATTTACTAACTATTCTTCAAAAAATTATATCAAAACGAGTTATTGTAACTACTCAAAACAATTTATCATTTTTGCTATTAAAAATAACTCCTCGTTTCTAGCTACTTATTTCTAATATTCATTTATAACCATTCAAATTTAGTCCTTATTTCGAACCATTCATTTATACTCATTCATTTCTAACAGTTTTAAATAACTCGTTTATCCACTCCTTTCTAATCTTTATTTTTTAACTACTCATTTTAAATTCACATTCAAACAAGTTATTGTATATAACTCCTCTACAAAAAAAAAAAAAAAAACATTTAAATGAGTTTTTGGCTAGAACTCTCTAAGCACTCAAAATAACTCGCAATATAACTTATTATCCAAAACATCATCCAAACACCTCTTTAGACTTTTATAACTTCATAATATATAAGTTTGAAACTCACTTGTAACATTAATTTGTAGACACCTCCCATGTCTCAATCTCTTCAATGTCTTTTGGTGCTTGGCCTAGGGATGGAAATAATTACCTCAGGTATAGTGGAGTAAAGCTCCGAGTAGCCGATATTACTGCTTTCAAATAAATGAAAGTCAAATACCGATTTTTGATATCGAACTGTGTGAATTAATTGACTACGAGTTAATTCACGTTTTAATTGTAATCTAAATGGATAACGACAAACTTGAGAAAGTGTTAAAAAAACTATTTGTATTAAGTTTAAAATATTAAAATATCTCATTTAAAAATAAATAAATAAAAAAAATATATATATATATATATATATATATAATAATAATAATAATAATAATAATAATAATAAAATATCTTAAAATATATATGAAAAAGAAGGTTAGCTTGCAATGTTGGGTTCCTAAAAATTTGTGTGCAAGAAAAAGAGCAAAAGGGTAAAAAGCATATGAAAAAGATTGACACAATATTGTACCTCTTTCTATTTTGGCCAATTTTTTAAATAGAAAAGCCTAAAAAATTTCACCTTTTTGGACCCCTCCCTATATTTTCCTTCAAAATGTCTCTCAAATTTAGTCCTGGAAGGTGCCTCTAGCTATTGTCTCCCTATCAATTTCAATCATAATGTCTTTTTCTTTTTTCTTTTTTGTTTTATTTTAAAAAAATAGATATAATACCTAATCATCATTTTTCTTATTTTCTTTGCTTTCATTTGCTTTTAAGAATTTTTTATAATATATTCATCATTTTATTCCATTTATTTTTCAAAGATTTAGTCTTGTGCACATCTTCTTGCACAAGTCGTATTTAAAAGTTTATTGGCTAAATTTCATTAAGTGTTGATGAGTTTGTGTCATTTTAAATTAGAAAGTAGATTAGCCTATGCATAGTTCAACTAATCAATGTATATACTTTCGATTAAAAATCAAAATTTTGAATCTTTCTATCCCACGTGTAAAAATCTATGTATATACTTTTTTTTTCTTCATAAATTACAAATTTTATATCAATTTAGCATAAATTTACCAATTGTATGTCAATCTTTAACAAAGAAAAAAAAGGTTCTGCTAAAATAAAAAGGTTAATTTTGAGTCCTCTACTTGTGATGTGATTTTAGTAGTGTGGCTTTAAACTGGGAAAATAATTTATTTAATATTTCCCAATAAATTATATAAATATATCGTTTTTTTTTAATTCCTCTACAATATGAAAAGTTGAAGATTTAAACTAATTGCTAATAAAAACATTGACTATTGTTAATAACTTTTGAATAATTACATTTAGTTAATTAAATCAACAATTTATTCGTGAGTAGAACAATAATATTTAAGATTAGATGATTTGAAACCTACGATTTATAAGTTAAAAATGCACCTTAATTATCATTAGGGGTGAATCTATTTTGACGTATGCATTTATAATTAAGTCGTTACAAATTAAAACTATTTTTTTTAATGACCCGTCACTTAAATTTATACTGTCCTTACATTTTTAATATAAATAATTACTATGATGTGGTATAAAATCCGAAGAAAATATAAATGTATGCGTTCCTTCTCTTTTTGAGGTGCTGTTTTACTGAGCCCGGCTATTTTTTTCAATGGGCCAGGGCCTCACCAGCTGCTTGACGGCCCAAACAAGTAAAGAAGCCCAATGTTGAGCCCGAACTCTTCCCTAAATTGAAATTAGATTTTTTTTTTTTTTTTTTTTTCAGTCCTAAATTGAAATTAGTTTTAAAAAAATGAAAAAGTGCGCAAACCCCGCTAAGATATGAGGTTGGTAACAATTAATTCCATAAATTTTCAATTTAAACTATCACTTCTCCTAAACTTTGACAAATGTTTTAAATAATTTCTTTGTCTAAAATTGGAATCATTCTCAGTAGATTTGTCATTTATTTCTTTTTATATTCTTATGATATAATAGTACAAAACATACCACCTCAAATCCTACATAAAAACTTTAAAAAAAAAATTAAGAAATTAAAAAATCACCATAATTGTCTATCTCAGCGACATCAGTATATATATAATAACTCAGAGATCTTGGGTTCGAATCATCCACCTCCAATTATTATAATCTTAAAAAAAAAACAATCATGAATTTAACTCATAAATTCTAAACACTTACTACAATAAAATTACTATTTATCAACAGGCTATGTCGACGCAATAAAGTTCTGTCGGCATACATGGCCTATGTCGAAAATCAAGCCAAGTGCGACCATGATGTTTTTTTTGGGTAGGTTTTGGGCGATATATTTTTGTGGCATTATAATAAAAGAAATATAAAAGAAAAAAAAAATACAAATCCATCATTCTAACACAAGTGAGAATCCTTCCAATTTAGCGCACACATGTTAATTGCAACATTTATCAAAGTTTATCGGAGATAATTACTTGAATTGAAAGTTAAAAAGTTATAATTGTTACAAACATCATACTTTAGAGCTGGTTTATGCACTTTTCCTTAAAAAAATAGAAAAATTGTATTAAATGTACTATTCTCACAAAATAATTATAAATGTAAACAAATTTTAAAGTATTTACATATAAAATCATTAATATATTTTAATATTTTATTATAAAACTCATTAATATTAGTATTATAAGAAAATATGTGATAATACTAATTAATATCGAAGAAAATTGTATTGGATGAACTCTTCTCACAAAATAATTACAAATTTAAGAAAATTTTAAAATATTTGCATTCATAGTTATTGGTACATTTTTAATACGATATTATAAATACTTTATGTATAATTAATATAGAATTACAATTAATACAAATGACTATGGTTGCAAATTTTATTTTAAAAGTGATCATATTTGTAATTATTTTTAAATTTTGACTAATCTTGTAAGTTTCTCTAATATCAATGACTACCTTTGTTAATATCAACGCTTCCTCTACGTTAAAAAAAAAAAAAAAAAAAAAAAGCATCATATCCAAAACACTACTCTCAAAACGATTATTTCACATCTCTAAATCAATTGAACTTTTTTTTAGAGTAGAGTTCAAACCAAATTCACTAATCACCAACTAAATCAAAGCGAGATTGCTCCTTGAGAACCATATCAACAATATGCAGGGGGAGATTCCCCCACTCCAAAAAAGCAATCCTATCCTGAATAAAAGATTAATCGAAAATACTACACCTGAACTCTTCCTAACAAGGGAAGAGCTTAACAAGAATATCAGCAGTTCCATTGCTAGTTCTACTGCAAAAAACAAAATATGTATCCCTAAATTTAGGAATCATATTTCGAATATCAACAATAATATTGTTGAGTTCATTAACATATTGAAAAATACCATTAATTAAATTAATAACATATAAATAATCTAATTCCACTAAGATAGAAGGCAAGACTTCCTTAGCACAATCCACTAATTACAGCATCGTCCATCTCCACCATAAACGTCTTTCACCTTTAGAGTCCATCTCTAATAGCAAGGTCCTCCATGTGTAAATATTTCTTGGTCCTTCATCTAAATTGAACTTCTACTTCCAAATATCTTCATTGTCTTTGTACCTACTAATGAACCATAACAGATAAAATAAAATAAAATAAAAAGAAATATTTTTAAAAATCCAAAAAGATATGAATTATTTATACTAAAATTTCAAACAAAATTTGGAATTTCCAAGGTGACTCGGTCGTGGAATTTCTCTGGCGGCTGCAGAACTACATCCAAAAGCAGCCTATTTGATTTTCAGAAAATAATACTTAAAAAAAATAAAAAAAATAAAAAAAATCAGAAATGAACAAAAAACCAAAACAATATCCACGTTTACAAAAGACTTTTTTGAGCCAAGCCTATTTCCGTAGTTTCACAAAACAATCGGTGGAATACAAAGCCAAACCGAAAGACCCACCGTATCACAAAACCCATTTCCGTAATTTCACTCACCCCTCGATTAAAATTTAAAATTAGTTTAATAATTATTTTAATTAACAATATATTTTTTTGAAACGCTTTAGTAAACTAACAATTTTTCTAAAAAATTATAATTGATCATGTCAGTAAAAAGTATCTAAAATTGAAATAAAATTTCAAACCAAGAAACTAACCAATTATTTTCCCTAATAAACATGAATGCAAACTTAAATTTATTATATTTTGACCTACAAATTTTTTATTAAAAATACTAATAAAAAATTGATAACAGTGATGGAAATTAAAAAGAAAACATAAGAAATTTATTATAGATAATAACAATCATTTCTGTTTGATAAATGAAAGGATTGATGACGTGTACATTTAGTTGATTGATCGAAATACAATTTAAATTAAAGTTAGATCCGGTAAATACTCTATAGAATAATAAATTGCTCGAGATAATTTGTTGTTAATTATCTTAAAGGAATTTATTCATAAATTTTATCCTTAAACTCCATTTACATAATTGTAATTAGAGAAATCGTGTTGGATAGTCCAATTTCACAAAATAATTGCAAATTAAATTTGAAAATATTTACATTCATAGTAAAAGATATGATATTATTAATACTCATTATATAATATTATTTTATTATTAATAAAGTATTTTGTATTATTAATACAATATTATAGATTGTTAGTACAATATTATGTATTAATAATATCGTATAACGAGTATTAATAATATCGTATTTTTTAATATGATTGCTAAATCTTTGTTTTGCCGTAAATACTTTTTCAATTTGACATATCCCTAAAAAAACCCTTATAATTATTAGGTAATAATTTCAATTAAAACTAATTTTGAAGATCAATTTTAAGTGTTTTTTTTTTTTTTTTTAATTTTGAAAGTGGACTAAAATGTAACAAAATTGACAGAAATAGTGTATTATTTACGATCGCAGACAACTTTAGAAGAGAAATAGGGCCACAAACAAGTGTCTCCCAATTGTTTCTACGTCTCTTTTAAGCCTTTCTTTCGTTCTAACTTTCTTCTCTTCGTATCAACGTTTTCTTCTTTTTCTCAAACTTTTTAACAGCTGCTAAAGAAAGAGAGAAAAATACAGAGTTCCTCTGAAAAATTGAATCCCCATCTGCTCTGATTCCTTTCTTCCCAATGTAACAGATCATAAAACCCTTTTTTTCCAAATAAACAAATATTAACAGGGAATTAAATTTGGGATTGCTGTTTGTTCTTTGTTCTTTGTTGTTTTTGGGGAAGAAGATGAAGAACGAGGATCAATCGAGGTCCCTGTTTGGGATTTCTCTCACCGATCGACCCAAATGGCAGCAGTTTCTCATTTGCTCTTCTGGGTTTTTCTTTGGCTATCTTGTTAATGGCGTTTGCGAGGTTTGTTTCTTTCAATCTTCTTTTGGGGTTTTGTGGGTTTGTTTGTTTCTTCCTGGTTTTGCTGATTAAATTGTGGGTGTTGGGTTGATTCTGTGTTTTTGGCTCTGTGTTGATTTTCATGGCTTTATGAAGAAGTTGTGTCTCTTAGTTTACTTTGTGTCTATGTAACTATTTGGTTTATGAGAAAATGGAGGGGGATTTTTGGAACAGGGTAATGAATCCTAGCTGCTGTTTTGGTTGCTTTACTTTTATTATGCTTGTTGATTAAGAAACCTAATTCTCTGTATTAAGAAAGTATATGTTTTAGGAAACTTTCAAGGTGCACAGGTTCGAGACTCACCTATGACATATTTCTAGACAAGTCCCGTGTCTTCATTCCTTCGATGTCTCCCGGTGTCTGGCCTAGGAACGGACATAGTTACTCCAATTATAGAGGAGCGAAGCTTTGATTTTCCAATTAAAAAAAAAAAAGCTTTAGGGTACAAGAACCTTGGAACTTTTACATTTCTTAATCTATTCCTTCTGAGCTATGGAGTTTTCCCAAAGGTTGATTTCCTAGGCTAGCAGCTCTGAATTTATGTGCTATCATAGCTTATTTTAGGGTTCATGGTTTGGTAAGAATAGTCGATGTGTGCATAAGCTGACCTAGATACTCGCAGTTAAAAATAAAAAATAAATTGGTGAACTTTCTAATCCTTGGTTTAATATTGACATAACTTGTTCTTGGTTTGCAGGAATATGTGTATAATCGTCTTCAATTCAGGTATTTGATCTATGTTCTTGTTTGAATTTGAGCTATTCCATCTCTATGGAATTGTGTGTTCAACTTTATGCTAAATCCTATTCTTACAAAGTTTTAGTTCTGCAGTTTTGGATGGTACTTCACATTTGTGCAAGGATTTGTTTACCTGGCACTTATTTATCTCCAAGGCTTCACCACCAAGCAAATAGTCAACCCATGGAAGACATATGTGAAGCTCTCAGCTGTTCTTATGGGATCTCATGGATTAACCAAGGGATCTTTGGCTTTTCTGAACTATCCAGCACAAATTATGTTCAAATCCACCAAGGTAAAAAACTGTTGAAACATTAGATGGTGTATAGGTTTTACTTTTCGATCAGTCTTAGAATCGAGTTTCAGTAACGTAATTCTGTGGTTTTCGATTGATTGTTTTGCTATGTAAACTTCAGGTGCTTCCTGTTATGATAATGGGGGCCTTTATTCCTGGCTTGAGAAGGAAATACCCAATTCATGAGTACATGTCAGCCCTTCTTTTAGTGATTGGATTGATCCTATTCACCTTAGCAGATGCACACACTTCTCCAAATTTCAGTATATTGGGCATTGTTATGATAAGCGGCGCTCTTGTCATGGATGCCTTTCTCGGAAATTTGCAGGAAGCCATTTTTAAAATGAATCCTGATACTACGCAGGTAAGCTTTGATTCCTTTCGGCTTTGCTCGGTATTCACTTCGTTTGATACAAGTGCTAGCTCGTTTGATACAAGTGCTAGCTAGATGTTTATTTTCTGAAACAATGGCGGTTTCTATTCTAACAATTCTCAATACAACATTTTGATGTTCTCTTTGGCAGACCGAGATGTTATTTTGCTCGACCGTAGTTGGCATGCCTTTCTTAGTAGTACCAATGGTGTTAACGGGAGAGGTGTTTCGAGCCTGGGCTTCTTGTGCTGAAGTAAATAACTTAATCCAACTCTCTTCTAATTTACTCTTTACTTCTTGCCTGTTCTTGTTTCTTTGATCATTTTCTTTATAAAATAATCCTTGTCTCGATTGGTTGATGTTTGCCTTAAATTTCCTGTGTTTCCTACCAGTCAAATGGTTTCAATAGTCAAACATCTATTGGATTTGTTCAATGCGTGCCAAGAAAATGTTATGTCTGCAACTTAGTCAACATAAGCTCTTTATTCTAATATAAAATTGGAGACAATACTTCATAATTTCCAATGTTTGGTATTATCGTTGAAGAAGCCAATCTTTGCAAAGGTCAACAAAGATAGGATTGTTAATTGTACAACATTACACTGAATTAGCTTTTCAGTTCACATATTGACTTGCACTAAATATATCACAGCACCCTTATGTCTATGGCGTCTTGGTGTTCGAAGCCATGGCAACGTTTGTTGGTCAAGTGTCTGTTCTGTCTCTCATCGCTCTTTTCGGCGCTGCCACAACTGCAATGGTATGTTTTTCTTTGAAATCTATACTAGTTTCTTCTACGCGTGAAGTTCTCTTGGTCGATTATGTTTTAACTAGTTGAGTTATTCAAGTTGACAGTTCTATCTTATAATTCAAGTTAATCATTTCGGGATATTCAGTTAACCGACAAGTTTCGATCGTTTATGTGCGCAGATAACAACAGCTAGAAAAGCAGTGACTCTCCTACTTTCATACATGATATTTACCAAGCCAATGACAGAACAGCATGGAAGTGGACTGCTTCTGATAACCATGGGAATTGTATTGAAGATGTTACCTGAAAATAAATTGCCTTCAAAAGCAGCAAAATCATTACATAGAGTAGAAGATGAGGACCAGTTAGATAAAGGAAAAGCACAAGATGAAGAGAAGAGACCATTGGTTTGAGTTTAGGTTCTTGTAGTTTTTCCATCAATAAAGAGATGTTTTATATGTTTTTTTTTTTTGTTTTGTTTTGTTTTTAAGTAATAGTTTTCCATAAGTGGTTATTTATTTTGCCTTTTACATTTTCTCAAGAAAAGAGAAGAAATTACTAAAGTTGAATGTAAAGTTAGAAAAAATAATGAATATTTACACAAGCTTACTTTTCAATTCCATTCTTTGTTTTGGTTTGTTTCAATTGGTTATGTTATATTAGGTAGCATTGTCATTTCAATAAAGAGATATTTACATTAGTAGATTACAAACCCATTTGCAATTTGCAATTTCTTAAAGAGTCTAAATAATACCTTTCAAAATACTTTTCAAACCTATATATCATTATCAAAGTCACATCAAATTCACATGGTCCATTCAAGTGCTTTATAAAAGACAGTCCATTCAAACTTTGAAATATCCCAAAATAAAAAAAAATTGACATTTTAATTTAATAATTTAATTACATAAGGTAAAATTTTGTCGCATATGAATTCAAATTTTTTTGGGAGTTCAATTCTCAATTAAAAAAAAAAAAGAGAAATGGTGTTTTTTTTTAGAGACCTGAAATGACGGTTTCTAAATTTCAATGTGAAATAAGTTTATTATTATTTTTTGACGGTTTCCATTTTGTTTCTAGTTATTAATTGCATGAAGTTGGATATCATATCTAATAAGATATTTTTCCTTTTCGAACATTGAAATTCCGTTTGTAAAAAAGGAATATTTGCATGCTCCTGGCAGCATGCAGCCACTAAGATGGTTAAATCTTAGTCATTTATTTTTTTTATTTTAAATAATTTTTTTAAAAAAATTGGATTGCTAAGATTTAGCCACTTCAGTATTCCTCTTTGTAAAATTGATTTTTTTCCCACTTAATATCTAAAATAACCTTCTCACAATCATAGTCGACATAAACCTTCTAGACATAATGTTGAACAGAATGAGTCGGTGGCGTGATTGGTTATCTAGTTTGGTGTTAATCTATTTCCATTCCACGGTCACAGATTCGATCTTTGGAATTGGTATTTGTAATCTCCCTTCCCCCAAAACTTTGATATATTTTTTTTTACTTTCAAAAATTCAATTTTAATGTCTAAACTTTCAGGTTTGATTCGGTACTTAAACTTTCGAATGTTTAATTTTAATTTCTAGACTTAAAAAAAAAAATTGATACCTATCATAAATTTGAAGTTAGTATTAATTGAAATTGGTTAAATAATATTAATAATCATAATTATAACAAAAATAAATTTATTATGGAGGAAGATGATAGTTTTAAAGAAAAATTGACAAAAAAAATTCCAATGAAGAATCAATTTTAAATATATTTGAAAGTCTAAATATTAAAATTTAATATTTGAGATTCATAGATCAATATAGTACAAACTTGAAAGTTTTGAGAATTAAAATGAAATAAATTTAAAATATAAATATTAAAAATAGATTTTTGAAAGTTTATATAGGGTGTGTTTGTTTTTGGTAGAAAAGAGCGGAGTGGAAGAGAATAAAGTGGTTAATAGTAGTTTGGAGTGGTTAACTACTCGTTTGGAGATTGAACTTAATAATAGTGGAGTAATCAATTATTTGTTTGGAGATTGAGGTTAATATTGGTTGAGTAATAAATTTGATATAAAATTTAATAAAATTTAATGTAAAATTTGATAGAAAGATTGGAAGGTAGTTAATGTAGTTGTTTACTACAAAAAATAAATAAGAGATTTTTTAAGAGATGTCCAAAAAAACAAACATATCCATAATATTTTATTGACAAAATATCATTTGGTGGGCCAGATAAGGAAATGGGCCCAACCAGAGAAAAGAGACAAAGTAGCTTAGCAAAGCCGAAGGCGAAGACCACGTGGTCTTTCTGTTCGCGGCGAACAGATCCAACGGTTCCAGTTAAAACTTCTAACGAACCTAATCCAACGGTTCTCGTTAATTCATTTGATTATTATTATTATTATTTTTTCATAAATTTCAGTTCCCCAATTTCGAAAAACGTTCCTTTTCTCCCCTCTTTTCAGCAAAGCAAGCTTACTCTGAAGCAAAAAAGGTTCTAAAATCTTGAGAAAAAAACCCTAATAAATTTTTCACTGTTTTTCGCTTTTACAAGATTTTTGTTGAAATCATGAGAGGAACTAAGCGCTCTGGCTTATCAGACTCGAATCCCGACACTTACGATTCCGTGGTATGTTCTTTTTTGCTGTAGTTTTCTTTTTCTTTGATTGCTTAAAACCTAATTTGTTCTTTCCATGATTTTCTATATGTTTAGTAGCTTGAAGATTCAGCATGAACTTCTTGGGTTTTGATTTGTATAGAATGTGCTTGGCTTTATTGAATTTTGACTTACTGAGTGCTGCCTTGAAGTGCAAAGTAAGGAATGAGCCTAGTTGAATACGTCCCTGTTCTTGAATTTCGTTGGATTGATTAGTTTCATTTGGTCGGTGCTTTTTGTTTGCCTCTATTGGGTTCTGTTTGCTAATAGTAATTTTAACTTTTGGGGTGGTGCTATGGTCGAAGGCTTCGGCATTCCAAGGTATGCTCTCCTTAACTCGAAACTCACCTGTGACATTAATTGGCAGACACCTCCCATCTTTCCACTCCTTTAATGTTGAGCGTGGTTACGTGTGTATAGTGGAGCAAAGCTAAGACTTCCAAAAAAAAAAAAAGAGTATTTTTTAACTTTTTGGCGTTCTTAGGTTTACGTGTTCTTACTTTGTTCGAATCATTCATTTAGTTGTATTGGGGTTTTCCAGTTTTGTACTAAGGACCAGGGAGTCAGTAAAAGACCATATTGTATTTCAGAAAACCCTTTTTTTAAAAGTTTGGATTGTGTAGCGGAGCACTTCCTTATTAATTAACATTATGACTGAAAAGCTTACTGTATTTTCCTCATTTTCGAAAATTTAATGCAGTTTGGTAACAAGAGAGTATTGGCGGGATCCTTTTTTGATGTTCAGAGGGCAGAACCATCTCAACAACCTAAGATAAAAGCACCTACACTTGATGTGGGTCGGGCCGAGTCATCTCGGCAGCATGTGAGAGCACTTAACACTCAATTCGCAAGGTCTAACTGTGAATACTATAATTTGAAAGCACTGGTTTTGTTTCTTTAGCATGCGTTGACCATATATTATTGAAATGAAATTTACCCCTTGATTATGGCCCTGGGTTCTCTTGATTTGTCTTGCTTGATACTTTGAATTTCTGGATTCTTTTTAGATAACAGTTAGTCGTTCTTGTACTTGCTACTGTTTATGATTTTAGAATTTTGGAAGTGTGAATATTGGGATTGCATAATGCATACCCATATGATAGTCAATGTGTACCATTTTTTTTTTTGTTTGCATACAGTTGGGTGCAGTCACAATTAACCGATCATCCGGATGAACTTTGGGAAGATGGTATCCGTGATTACTTGACTCATGCCTCAAGTATTATGGTAAGCTAAGTGCTTTGCTCCTAAGTTTTGTTCCGTTAATATATATATTTTTTGATAGGAAACAAAAACAATTTCATTGATAGTTGAGAATGTTATACAATACCTATCAAAATAACGGTCATGTAGATAAAACCGAATACAATGGTCGATCAGTGGAAAAAGTTAACATTAGTTTCTTCATACTTTATCTAAACTTCAGCTTTGTTTTTTTGTAAGTCATGTTTGATGGCTTTCATGCCATTCGGATGAGTTTGAAGACACACGGTGCCTCAATTTGACTTGTTTAAGAATGCCTTAACTATCAAGCATTCATCTGTCTTCTGATCAGGCAGGAATTAAATGCACCCTGCCTTAAATGCTGTAAATTCATTGCATGATTTCATTTGATAAAGCCCTAAGTTCTCTAAAGTTGAATTCCCCACCAAATTCTCGAGTTACATAGACATATTATATATTGAATCAGTATTCTTGCCTTAATTTCTTTTATTCAAAGGAAAAATTTAGTGATATTGTCGAGTGGCTCAAAGCAAATGCTGTTAAAGGAGAAAGTTCACCTGCTACTGGATCTCCATCTCCCACAGCTGAAAAGAAAACCGAAATTGAACGCAAAAATACTGATGTAAAACTATTTCAAGGACAAACTACTTTTGCACCTACTAGTGCAACTACGGGCAATGCAACTTCATGGACCTTCAACCATCAAGCTCCTAGCATATTTGGTATAACTTAACTTTGCTAGCTCTTTTGTTCAAGGATTTTGGTGTCTTTATTGGGTTTACCATGTGCTTATGAAGTAACATGGAAAATAAAGTAGAAAGAAATTGATACCAAAATTGACTATCTCTTTAGTTACCTTCTTTGAAGGGCTGTGGATTATATATATTAATGTTAGATATCAAAGCAAATGCAAGAGATCGGATTTGATCACATTTTCAGTAATTCCATATATGGTCATGGATGTTTTTACTTTTAGATACCGAAAACATGACCACCCTCTTGGAATCTGGAAAGGCAACCTCACGAGTTTAAAGGCCTTGAAGGCTGCCTAGCCTGAATAGCCATCAAATCTCTTGACTGACTGGTTATGATGCAATCATAGTGAATTTAGAAGGATTACATTTTGTTAAAGTACTACCACTAATCCCAGATGTTCATATTTTGGGTTGGGCTAATGCTTATTTCTTTTAATGATTGAATGTTTCATAGTTACATTATATGAACAAAAACCATATTCTTTATCAATTTCTGATCCAAGGTTTTGTATGCGAGTCATGATCTTTTAGCATTTAGTTAACGTTGATGGCCTGTTCTCTGTTCCGGTTTTTCTATGATAAAGTTCTTGGAGATAAGTAACATGTTTTGTTAGTAGTATTGATGTATTCCACAATTCCTTAGTTTGTTAACACCCCTTTAATTTTCCTTTTGAAGGCTTACAAAATTCAATTCTGGCCAATGGTGTTTCTGTTGGTCAAATTGCAGTCCCAACATCAGAAAATGTGGATGACGGTGAGTTGCTTAAGATTTTGGTGTTTGTTTGAGTTCTTTCGCGATTGAGTTTTGTCTCTCTAAGCTACTCTGCTGAATCGATGGTATTTATAAGTTTTAATTCAATATATTTCTTGGTTAATCTCAATCTGAAAGCCACCTGCAAATCTGCGATATACAAATGTGACACCAATGATGACTTGCTTTTTTATTAGAAACGAAAATATTTGACAAAATTGGTTATCGACGGTGCTAAGACACAAGAACAAGCAAATGATGAGTTTTATGAAACCGTAGTTGTTAAAGCTCATCTATGGGAGAGAGGAGCGAGGGGAAATTTTGTTTGGATTGAATGGTTTTGCGAGTGAGGGCGGGTGCGAAAAAACATGTAAATTGTGTCGGAAAGGATGGCTGTTTCAATTGACCACTTTTTAAATTTGAAGCGTTGATTTGCTTCTAGAAAATGACTTGGAGCAGCCAAGCAGCCCATCTGTAAAGAAGTCCGAAGAGAAAGGGGTGGTTGTAGTGCATGAAGTTAAGTGCAAGCTCTATGTGAAGGTATAACCCGATTGAAAATGTGCTGTCCTGTCGATGAGTATATTGCTTCCGTTTATTGCTATTTTTATTCGCGTCGTGTTTAATCCTATTAATTATAGTATTATTCATACATGTACTGTATGTTGTGTATATCCAGTCAACTGATCCGGCCGATAAAGATGCCTGGAAAGATAAGGGCACAGGGCAGCTTTCCATCAAATGCAAGGAGGGTATCAGCAAGGGTACAAAGGAATCAAAACCAACAATCGTAATTCGAAATGATGTATGGTTTATTACAATTTATACTTGATCATTGCTGTTTGGATAATAGTTTTTGTTTATCCCAGCCAACTGTGGGTGTTAGTGGTTTGTTCTTTTTTTTAATCATACAATGTGTTGATGTTCTACTGATAGGTTGGGAGGCTGCTTCTAAATGCTTTGCTCTATCCAGGGATCAAAACAAGTACTCAAAAGAATTCCATTGTTGCAATATTCCACACGTCGGTAATGATTATCTTCATACTGATGTGCATTTTTAGTTCGTGAAGTTCTTTCATTTTTTCTGAATGGCTCGGTTTCTTAACAATTTTAATCCGCGAAGTTGTGCTTTCATATGCATGATAGAAGTTACATGCCTAAAGTTGTCTTCTTCTAAATCGATGTAGTAGTCATTAATGGATTGACCTAGTAGCGTAAAAGAGCTTTGGGATCTAAGAGGTGATAGGTTCAATTTGTGATGGTCAAAGTCACTTGACTTGAACTGAAATGGCATCGCCATCTACTTAGGAATTAATTTCTTATGGATTTTCTTGACAATCAAATATTATAAGGTGACGGTTTGTTTGTGAAAATAATTGAGATGTGGGCAATCTCATGTTCTTTTCCCGTTTTTATCTATGGAATGGAGTAATTTCATTCAAAATAGAAGTTTTCAGTTGGATTGGTCCTTATATACTCCTAGAGCTAATGGTTTTCCAATATTATTTAAAAACATCTGTAGCTAATCAGTTTTCTTTGCTTTTGTAGTCTGAAGGCGATGTGAAGGATAATGACGATAAAGATACAGTCGTGGCTCGAACATACTTGATTCGATTAAAAACAGAGGGCGATCGGAATAAGCTAGCAACCGCCATTCAAGAATGTGCTCCTGCTCCTTGACATTGATCTAAAGGTGGCGTCTTTACAGAGATCAGAGAATTTTGTCTGTTTATTTTTTCTTTGCCCCCCATTTTTGAGGGGTTTTTTTCAGAAAACAAGATCTATTTCTTAAGTGAGCCTGACGCATGTGTACTATAAAGAGAATGAGAATTCTGTTTTATTTATTGTAGCATTAAAATAATGCAAAATCTATTTTGTTTTTCAAATGTCCACCATTCCCTTTATGATACCACACTTCGCTTTCGTGCAATTAATCTTATTTCCAATGTTTTCGAACTCGGATATTTAACAACTTAATAGTAGATTCGGTTAATATAAACTAGCATAATATGATATATTTTTTTTAATTCAATAGTATTGGGAGGTGGAGATTCGTATATATCATGTTAGTTCAACTTGGAAATGGAACCTCTGGTTTTTATTTAACATAATTTTTCTAATTTTATTTTTTTTTTATTTTTATTTTTTGGTGTTAGTTAATTGATTATTTAATGGACACCAGCCAGAATTAAACTAACTTAAATAAAAGTTTAGAAGAAAATCTCAAACAGCGTTTGTAGTCCAACGGTTAGGATAATTGCCTTCCAAGCAATAGACCCGGGTTCGACTCCCGGCAAACGCAAAATTTTAATTTTAATTTTTTTACTATTTTCCTCTGCTGCCCAACGTCTTTCTGACTTTGTTTACTTTCTTTTTTTTAATAGTTTCTAACTCAGTTTATAAATATGTTTAAAGAGACTTTTTTTTTTAAAAAATTACTCACTCAGTTTTTCACACGTGGACAAAAAAGCATTTTATAAATAAATTAAAATTACCATTTTCATTGTAAAAAAAAAAATCAATATTTCTACAACCACTGAACTTACAATATTTTAATCCTTTCTGATTTCAAAAAATTAAATTAAATTTAAAAAAAAAAAAAATCCTTTCCTCTCCACAGCTGGGTGACAATTTAAATATTAATTTCATTGGCTGGTTCCTTAGAAAATCGCACCTTCACGAAGATATATAATTACAAGGGGTTTACCAGGCATGCATGTTAAAAAAAAGCTCTCTCCAACTCTAAAACCACACCCAAAAAAAAAAGTTCGGGAATTGTCAAAACAGCTAAGCCAATGCAAAACCTCTCACCTTTAACTTGTGACTACTTCCATATAGCAAGCATAGTCCCAATAGCACAACATTGAAGATTATAAAACAAGACATGTTGCCCAGACTCTATATAGCTCACTCCTGAGTCTCGAACATTGATAAATCTCGGCAGCATTGTCGATTGCTTTCCGCGTTCTTCTGTATGACTAGTCAGAAGATTGGCAGACAAAAAGCAGCTTAGAAGAAAATGCTAAAAGACAAGTGATAGCCTGAGAGATGGGGTGGTTGGTATATGTGTGCAAGATGCCCATCGTATAACGGATTCGGTCACAATGAGATTCAGCTGATCGAACTCGCCAAATCCGATTGTATAATTCCTTTTGCTGGAAATGTTGGTCCCTCTAGATCCACCTGGTCCTCCCTTTTGAGTTTCTTTCCTCTCGATTTCTCCAAACCCGGGCTTGGCTGGATTTGTTGGTTCTAGCAGAAGAGAGAGCTTTCTCTTGATTGGTTCTGCATTTAAAGATAATATGTAACCGTTGTAAAACTAGAAGGATGGACAAAAGAGAAGGCATCTCACACTAAATGATTTTCAGATTGTTGCTTTGAACAAGCTATTCATTCCAAACATGAAGGAAAGGTAGAATCTAATGGCTTTTCTTTTTTGTCTTCTTCAGAGTTCTTATTCAATATATATAATTTTATACAACCAACAATCGCCCTAAATGTATAATCCATAAAATGAAAAATGTCTGGAAGTGAGAATAACACACCTTCATGAAGCGAATCTGACAGCGACAAAATCGTTTTGAATCTCATCGAACTGTTTCCTTGATCAACTGTTGAACATGGACTGAAGAAGGTAAAACTGGGAAGCTTGGGAATTGGGGAAGAAAACTCGGTGGCTGTATCGAACTCAACACAACTGCTGAAAGAAAATCCTCCAGAAACAAGATTAGGCGTCTCGCCATTATCGAAATGAATGAAGAGAATGATGATTTGCAAGTGAATACAGGTGAATGTCCCATTTGGTCCTCACAAATAACAGGATTTCCATCACTGAAGCTAAAATCCTGATTTCTAAAGATGAATGGAGCGTGTAATGAACTCATGCCCGCTTCTACACGTCTGCAATCTCGGTCATCCAGCTTTTCCTGCACTTGAGATGCTTGGACAGAATCTTTCATCCACGAGTGAGCTACAAGAAACATGAAGAACGTTTTCTGAGATTAAGAATAGCTCACATTTTTAAGCTTGGAATGCATAAATTTGTCCAAAAACTAAAAAGCTAATACTAAACCTAGACTAATATAAATCAACAGGAAAGCTCAGGGTATTAGTTAATAGTCAACAAACTAAGAATTTTGCATAATCATAAAAGTTTGTTCAGCACACCAGGCTAACTTCCCAAGGAAACTAACCGAAATCCAACATTAAAAGATAAAAGTACACAATAATAAGGCTTGCATTGGTCCCAAGTTCGAGGCTCAACTGTGACATTACTCCTTCGATGTCTCTTGTGTCTGACCTAGGGACGGACGTTACTGATAAGGAACAAAGTTTCTACCGAGTCTCTCCGTGGGCTCAACTTCTGATTCGGCACCCGAGGATTCAACCCTCCCCTCGAACAAAGACCAAGCCTCCCCTCAAATAGTTAATCCGTCTAGATGCAGATAGACCAGATTTCCGCAACGACTGTTATGTCCGACTAACTCATTTTCTCTTGAGAGTAGTCAATTTGTCTAGCTCACATTCAGACCAAATGGCAAATCTGGTAAAGCTACCACAAATTTTCATCTCCGACCTCCAAAAGTCTTTATTCTACATCGGGGCGATTTATCGACATGGTTATGTTTGGGGCACGGCTCTGATACTAATTGATAAGGATGACAACCCTACTCGAATCTCCATATTGATATGATATTGTCCACTTTAGACTTAGACCCTTATGACTTTGTTTTTGGAGTTCCCCCAAAAAGCCGCATATCAATGGAGATAGTTGTCATCGCTTATATACTCATGATCTTCCCCTCATCTAACCAATGTGAGATACTTTGTTTGCATCCCAACAATTACCTTGTTTAAAAAATAATAATAAGGCCTGCATTGTTCCCATTCCCAGCTCCTGCAGAAAACTAGGCAATTCTACATACATCTAAATCTAATCTATGGCTTTTGAACAGCCTTCGAAAATGATGTTTGGCAAAGCATCAAAAGAAGAAGCCTCTAAGACCCTAAGGCATGGAAGAAACAAATCTATGAGCCTTCTTCTCTAAGTTTAAATTGTTATTTTGGCCCACATTTTTACTTAGTTATCCAGAAAGCAATTCAGCCAAAAAGAATCATAGGATTACCTTGAACCTCCTTAGCAGTTAGCCTGTTTAAAGGATCCATGCAAAGCATCCTGGTGATCAAGTCCTTGGCAGACCACGATACGTGATCCCAAAGATTAGAAGGAAAACGTAAATCTGCAGCTCTAACAGCTTCGAAAATTCTTGATTTTGTCTTGCCCCAGAAAGGGGGTATCCCACTGAGAAGAATGTAAAGGATAACTCCAGCACTCCACACATCAGCAGCTTGGTTATAGCCTCCTGCAATAACTTCTAGGGCAATGTAAAATGGACTCCCAACAGTCCCATGCAAATACTGACCTGTTGTCAGAGGACAAATGCTCATAAAACATAATTTTAAAGGATGGTTTTAAGCTAATAATAAATTCTAATTGAAGAAAAACCTTAGGTGTTTGGATGAGGAGTTAGTTTGAGGAGTTAGAAAATTGAGGTTTTTGTAATAGTTCGTTTGGATGTAGATTTTTATAGATCTGCAATAAAAAACTCATTTGAATGTAGTTTTTTTGTAGATGAGTTAGAGACAATAGCTTGTTTGAATGTGAATTTAAAATAAGAAGTTATTTTGAGTAGTTAAAAATGAATGCTTAGAAATGAGTGGTTAAAAATGAGTTATTTTGAGTAGTTGGAAATGAATGATTAAAAATGAGTGGTTAGAAATGAGGAGTTATTTTGAGTAGTAACAAAAACTCGTTTGGATATAGTTTTTTGAGGAATGGTTAGTAAATGCTCAATCTAAATCCTCCTTAAATTTGACAAACAAACAGCCCCTAGGAGATGACTTTACCAGGTTTGATATAGGTAGCAAGACCAAAATCAGCCAACTTAATTGGAGATGAGGAGGATGTTGTGGCTAATAGAATGTTTTCTGGCTTTAGATCTCTATGAACCACACCATTTGAGACAGTATTTGACCACTTGAATTAGATGCCTGAAAATAACCCGAGCCTCAGATTCCGAAAACCTGCCGTGCTTCTCAAGCTGGTGGAAAAGCTCCCCACCAGCACACAACTCCATTAATAAGTGCACACAATCTTCATCCTCATAGACTGCCTTAAGATTTACAACATTCGGATGCCCGGACAATCGAGACATTATTTCAATCTCAAGCTTAACACTGCACACATCATCGACTGTCATCAATTTATCCTTGGCATTGGACTTACAAGCTAACATCTCACCAGTCATCCTATCAGAACATGATCGAATCACACCAAATTGTCCCCAACCCAATCGTTCTCTCAACACGTACCGATCTTTTAAACTCGCAACCTGCGTAGTTTCCAAAATTGTTTCACTGAGGCTTGAAACTTTGAAACAGTTGTAGAATTGTACAGACTGCTCAATCTGGCCACTTTTGGTTTCACCTGGGTCCATACTAGAGCAACAGCTGAATAGTACCATCACAACTATATCCTAAACTATAAAATCAACCTCCACGACGATTCGGAGACGATGTTTCAGATTCGTCTAGCCATAAAAATTACAAAACAAATATAGAACAATGCAGATTAAAAACCTCACCTTGGTCCGAACGGGTTGAGCTCAGGCTAACCATATTAGTTCTCCATACAAATTCCAAGTTTAAGCATCAGATTCCAGCTTTCTAGCAAGTAAGGCACAACAAACTATTACTCTTCAGATAGCATAATCAAATCTAACTAACTTAAAACCTCTCAAATTTTCCAAAAAGTTCAGAAATCAAAACACATCCCATCTCTGAAATTCAGCAAGTAATTAGAAATCAAATTTCACTTCACAAAAACACATCAAGAATCACGAGTCAGTAAAACGAAATTGAAATTCAAGAGCTGCAAAAAAAAAAACACCCTACAATCACACATAAACCCACACATTTCAAATTTTAGATGAAAATTGAAACAGATCCAAATGCAACAAAGGCCAAATTTCGATTAAGGAAAGAAACCGTACACAAACACTACACGATATCATTACTCCAGTTCAGAACAAGTTCAAACATCAGAAGAAAAAAAAAACCCAAAAAAAGAAAAAGAAAAAAAGGGATTACCAGAAGGCTCAACCGGGCTCGATTCTTTCGCCTCCCAAATCAAATGACAGAGACAGAACAAGAATCAGAGTTCAAAAACCAAAAATAGAAAATCAACGACCAAGAAAGGAATCTGAAGAAAAAGGGGGACAAATTCAAAACCAGTCTTCATTTTCTCACTATTTCAAAAAGCTTCTTTCCTTTGTTTCATTCTCCACCGGCTACCGGCTGAACTTTACTCTATACCCCCCACTTAAAATTAATTAATTAACTGAAACAATAATTACTTTTTGAGATAACTAACTATTACAAAATGTCATTAAGAAAAACACAAGCATCCAAAAAAAAGCACACGAATAAATAGAAATAGTCGATAGAGATGTCCAAGGGGCGGGGTGGGGCTGGGGAATGGCCTCCCCGTCCCCATCCCCGCCACCATATTTGATCCCCATCCCCGTGAAATTCACCATTTTTTTTCGCAGGGATTGGGTTCCCTGCGGGGATTTTTCCCCGCATTTTTTTTTCATTTTTATTCACTTTTTATATGAAAATTGATTTTTTTTTTTTTTTAATTTTTAATTTTAAAATACTCTATGCAAATAATCCACCGTTAATGAGAATAAAAATAGAAATTTGTTGTTTTCATTTTTTTAAAAAAACAACTGTTATGGTTTTTTAAGAAGTTTCAATTATCATACCAAATGAAAAAAGAATACCAAACTTTTTAAATTGACATTCAAATTCTTAAACTCATATCAATATATCTAAACTCCAAGTCTTAGTCCACATGTACCTGTTTCACAATTATCAAAATATAGTCTTCAACAAAATAGTCAACAGAACATCTTCAACAAATTCATACCATAATCTAAATATTTAAAA
>JBBMKA010000030.1:6184915-6201398 GCA_037833695.1 Sechiopsis laciniata | reverse complement strand
CGTTGAATTGATTTACGACCAAACAATGAAATCATTGCACCTATAACTCATTCGATTGAAATATAATGAAACTCAAGTTTAACTTGGAATAAATTGTAAACCAACTCAATTAGGGAACATTTATCTTATTCCAAATTTATCCAAATTTGCTCAAAGTCACACTTATATGGAATACTCTCCATTGAGTAATGGAACTATTTATCAGTATTCTCATTTTTGAGTTGTTAACTAAATTAATTTAGTGGTTAAGAAAATCTTAAAAAATCAAAATGATATAAATTTAATTTATTACTAAATACGTAAGGTAAAGAATAAAAGGACTTTATATATTTAGTCCAATAAAAATAGTTGAAATATATATAAATTGACTTAAAACAATTATAGATATAAAAAAGAAAACTATTTCCTTATATCATTAAATGTTATAAAACTAAGAATTTTTTAAGGAGCTCTTTGGATGAGGTTTTGTAAAATTGATTAAAATGAAAAATTAGGATTCGTGCAAGTGGAGGAATTGTGGAAATACTTATTTGAATAGAGTTTTTAGAGGAATAATTGTATATTGAGTGAGTTTAAAAATAAGGGATTATTTTGAGTGGTTAAAAATGAGTGATTATTTTTAGTGATTATAATAGTTCGTTTGAATAAAGTTTTTTTGAAGAGTAATTATAATAGTTCATTTATAATAGTTCGTTGAAATTCGCATAATAACTACTCCTAAAAAATTAAGAACCATCATTTGTAAATATAATTCTTAAATTCATAGAAATTTTTTTATTGGATATATTTTAGAATCAAACATTTTTATTTCAAAATATTTCAATAAAATTTAAATTTTATTTTAAAAATAATTTTTCTGTCAATAATATAACGAGATGTTTATTAAGATTGATAGTTAGAAAATATTAATAATAAATTTTAAAACACACAAAATATAGAAAAATATCAATAATAAAAATATTTGAATTCAAAATAAAAAAATTAAATACAAAATTCATTAAAACAAAATTAGAAACCAGTACTTTTCATTAACAAAAAAAAAAAAAGAAGGCGACTCTGTCGTTGAATTTCACAGGCGGCTGCCGAACCAATTTGGACATTTGCAAGGACTTTTGATGGGCAAGCCCATTTTCGTATTTTCACTACAAACAATCGGTGAAATATGAAGCCAAACCGAAAGACACGGCCATATCCGAGAGACCCATTTCCGTAATTTCAAATTCCCCTTCCTCTTCCTTTCTTTATTCCTTCATTAGAGTTGCAAGCAACTTTAGAAGCAGAAAAAGGCCCACAAACAAGTGTCTCGCAATCGTTTCTACGTGTGTCTTAAGCATCAACGTTTCTACGATTCCTTTCTTCCCAATGTGACGATGAATTAAAGTTGGGGTTGAATTTTTGTTCCTTGGGATTCCTGTTTCGGGTTTTGGGGAAGATGAAGAACGAGGATCAATCGAGGTTACTGTTTGGGATTTCTCTCAATGATCGACCCAAATGGCAGCAGTTTCTCATTTGCTCTTCTGGGTTTTTCTTTGGCTACCTTGTTAATGGCGTTTGCGAGGTTTGTTTCTTTCAATCTTCTTTTGGGTTTTTTTTTTTTTTTTTTTTGTGGATTTGTTCTTTTCTTCCTGTTTTTGCTGTTTACTTGGTGGGTGCTGGGAGGATTCTGTTTTCTTTGGCTTCCTGATGAAGAAATTGTATGTCTTATTTTTAATTTGTGGGATTATTAGTCCTGCATGTGTTTGTGTGACTGTTTGGTTGCTGAGAAAACGCAGGGAAATTTTTGGAATATGGTAATGTAAGAAACAATCGGTGGCTTTACTTTTATGTCTGTTGTCTTTTGTTGTATGAAACTTTTGGTTCTGAAATCTGTTCTGTGTGCAAACAATTATACGTTATAGTTCTTGCCCATTCACTTTATGGTACAGTTCTTAATCTCTATTCCCTCTAAGCTATGGCTTTTTAAAAGTTGAACCCCTTGGTTAATAGCCCTGAAATTCTGTGCTAGCATAGCATAGCTTAAAATAAGTCAAAGATAGCCTTGGGGATCCAAGAAGTTATATGTTCAATGTGTGGTGCCCACCTATCCGTTTTCTTGATAGCCAATTGTTATAGGGTCAGGTGGTCTTTTCCGTCGAGATGCATGTAAACTGGTCTGGCAGATATAAAAAGAAAGCATAGTTTCAAATAGGGTTGATGATTTTGTCTACTTTCTATTGTTAAATTGGTTTGATATTGATATAACGTGTTCTTGGTTTGCAGGAATATGTGTATAATCGTCTTCAATTCAGGTATTTGATCTATCTTGTAGTTCGAGTTGTGTTATGGTTTGAACTATTCAATCTCTATGGCACTGTGTGTTCATGCTATATACTTTTCTTACCAAATTTTAGTTCTGCAGTTATGGATGGTACTTCACATTCGTGCAAGGGTTTGTTTACCTAGCACTTATTTATCTCCAAGGCTTCACCACCAAGCATATGATCAACCCATGGAAGACATATGTGAAGCTCTCAGCTGTTCTTATGGGATCTCATGGATTAACCAAGGGCTCCTTGGCATTTCTGAACTATCCAGCACAAATTATGTTCAAATCTACCAAGGTATGCTTTCAATTAGGAAAAACTGTTGAAACTCTAGATCATGTGTATAGATTTTAGCTTTTGATCCTGTCTTTCAATTGAGTTTCTGTAATCTAATTTTGTGATTTTAGATTGACCCTTTTGCTATGTAAACTTCAGGTGCTTCCTGTTATGATTATGGGAGCCTTTATTCCTGGCTTGAGAAGGAAATACCCCATTCATGAGTACATGTCTGCCCTTCTTTTGGTGATTGGGTTGATCCTCTTCACCTTGGCAGATGCACAAACTTCTCCAAATTTCAGTATATTAGGTGTTGTTATGATAAGCGGCGCTCTGGTCATGGACGCATTCCTCGGGAATTTGCAGGAAGCCATTTTTACAATGAATCCTGATACCACACAGGTAAACTTCAATCTCCTTCAGCTATACCTGTCTCCAGTTTTAAACTTGACAGCGAAAAGTCTACTTCTAATGATCATTTTGCAGTAGTCAATTCCTTCAAGAAAAGGGCTAGATGTTTATATTCTGAAACAATGACGATTTCTGTTCTTTTAATTCTTGGTTTAACCTTTGATGTTTTCCTTGGCAGATCGAGATGCTATTTTGCTCAACTGTAGTTGGCCTGCCTTTCTTGGTAGTACCGATGGTGTTAACGGGAGAGGTGTTTCGAGCCTGGGCTTCTTGTGCCGAAGTAAATAACTAATCCAACTCTCTGTCAATTTCTTCTTTATTGCTAGTACTCATTTCTCTTATCACATTCTCTATAAATTAATCCTTTGTCTTTGATGGAATGTCATTCATTGGTTAATGTTTGCCTTCATGTTCCTGCTTTCCCTATTAGCCAAAGGTTTCAATAGTCAACATCCATTTGATTAGTTCAATATGTGCCAAGAAAATGTCCTGTCTGTAACTTAGTCAACATATATGCCTTTTGTTCTAACATAAAATTGGACTTGATACTTCTTAATTTACAATATTGGTACTATCATAAAATTGGACATAATGTTGTAGGATCAGATGGTTTGTCCCGTAAGAATAGTTGCACATAAGCGAAGATAGGATTGTAAAACATTACTCTAGCTATTAGTTATGATTACGCAGCTCATATCTTGACCTTGTACTAAATATATCACAGCACCCTTATGTCTATGGAGTCTTGGTGTTCGAAGCCATGGCGACGTTTGTTGGTCAAGTGTCGGTCCTGTCCCTCATTGCTCTTTTTGGTGCTGCCACAACTGCAATGGTACGTGTTTTGTCTTAACCAGTTGATCTATACTCAAGTTGACTGTTCGTTTCAGGATTTCCCGGTAACTGAAGGGTTTTGATTTTGCACTGATGTGTAGATAACAACAGCAAGAAAAGCAGTGACTCTTCTACTTTCATACCTGATATTTACAAAGCCAATGACAGAACAACATGGAAGTGGGCTGCTTCTTATAGCCATGGGAATTATACTGAAGATGTTGCCTGATAACAAATTGCCTTCAAGAGCAGCAAAATCATTACATAGAGTAGATGAAAACCAGTTAGAAAAGGGAAAGGCACAAGATGAAGAGAAGGGGCCATTGGTTTGAATTAAAGTTCTTGTAGTGTTCTAATCAATAAAGAGCTGTTCTAGTTTTTTGTTTTTTTTTATAATTATATTTCCTTGGGTGCTTTTTTTTCTCTCTACAGTTTACAAAGTTATTACTGAAATTTAATGTAAAGTTAGAAAAAAGGAATACACATTTATAATAACAAGCTTAATTTTCACTTGTTATTCAATTTCATTTTTTAGAAATATAAATGATTGCTACAGGCGATCCGTTCTTTGTTTTGGTTTGTTTCAATTATGTGAACTTTTTTAGTTCAATAACATTTGAACTTGTTAAATGCATGTTGAATAAAGTTTTAGTCTTTCTTATTCATATGTGATATTTGTATCATTATTAATCATGTGTTTTGTATTCATGTTTGGTAGGTTTCTATACTTAGAAAAATACATAACAAATGTTTATGTTTGATAAATTCTATATTTAGGAAAATATATAACAAAGGTAAGTTAGACTATAGGACAATTGATAATACATATATATATATATATACACACTCTTGAGTCATGACTAAAATTGAGTTTTGATTTATCTCACCTCATTATTATTGAAATAATACCTATAAATATAATAATAATAATTAATTTTCAATTGTATATCCGGTAATACTAATATTTCAAGCTTTTAATGGGGTGATTGGATTTAGAGGTTGGGAGAGGAGAGGAGGAATTATCAACTCCTTGTTTATTTTTAGTATATCACAACCTTTCTCATTTCCTCTACAACTCCTCCTTACATCCTATCAAACCTATTTAATTCTATGAAACTTCAAATCAAACTTCATTACAATAAAAAATTAATATAAAATAAAAAATTTCTCACTTAACACCAATTCCCAAAAAGTTTTTCTAACATCTTCTTTCCAAAAAGAAATTCTAACATCTCCTCTCAAAAACACCAATTTCCAAACAAATACTTCTTCATTTCAAATTCCTCAACTTCTTTTTCCTCTTCCACTTCTCTCTCCTCTAATGAGTTGTTCAACTTTTCATTTTTGAGTTAATATGTCTGGTAATTTCAAACTTTTTTTTTTTTGAAAAAATTAAATGAATCATTAAAAAAGATTGTATCTAATAAAATACTAAATTACTATTTTATAAAGTTCACAAATTTGATTTGACACAAATTTGAAAACTTAATCCTAAAAAATAATGTTTTATATAATAAAACTTGTATTGGGCCATGGTTGTGGGCTGTTAGGGCCAGATAAACAAATAGGGTCCACGACGGAAAAGAGACAAACAGCTTAGCAAAGCCGAAATCGAAGACCACGCTGTCTTTCTTTTCGAAGCGAATAGATCCAACGGCTCCAGTTGAAAATATCGTACGCATCGGATCCAACGGCTGACGTTAATGTATTTGATTATTTTTCATAAATCTCAGTGCACTTCCGTTCATTTTCTCCTCTTTTGAGCAAAAGCTACTCAGAAGCAAAAAAGTTCAATTTTTTTTGGAAAACCCTAAATCTTTCACTGTTCTTCGCTTTTACAAGATTTGTCGAAATCATGAGAGGAACCAAGCGCTCTGGCTTATCAGACTCGAATCCCGACACTTACGATTCCGTGGTATGTTCGTTTTTCTGTTCTTTCATTGCCTAAAACCTAATTTGTTGTTTCTATTTCGTTTTTGAGATTCAAGATTTTGGTAGCTTCAAGAATAAGTACGAACTGAATTTTTGGGAATTAATTTGTTCATAGTGTGCTTTTTTTTTCTTTGAATTTTGACTTACGTGGCTCTGTTTGATGGCTCTTATGATTCCTGGAAGAACTAAGTTAGGAACGGGCGTTCTTCCCCGATCTTTGGGTTCTAACAAAGTAGAGTAGTTCCGTGTGCTTGAATTTTGTTTGATCAATTAGTTTCGTTTGGTCGGTGCTTTTTGTTTGATTCTGTTGCGTTCTGGGTGCGAATAGTAAATTCTAACATTTTTGGTGTTATATGGTGTTGTTTGATATAATTAAATTTAATCTAATCCACAAGCTTAAGCTTTTGGGTTGATTGGTGGTTTAACGTAACTTAACAAGTTTCGATTCCCTTTCAAATTGTTTCCTCCCCAATTAAATTAAATTCTATTTGTAGGGCATTTCTCAAATTTCTAAGCTTACAAGTGAAGTGGTGTATTGATTGATATTATTAAATTTATCCCAACCCACCGACTTAAGCTTTTGGATTGATCGATGGTTTAACATAACTCAACAAGTTCGAATCATTCATTTAGTTGTATTAGGCATTTTTAGTTTCAGGGAGTCAATTAAATGATGGTTAACTTGTTACTTGTTTTTCAAACATCCCTTTTAGAAGTTTGGAGTGTGCAACGAAACATTTCTTGATTAAGTAGCACGATGACTGAAGAGACTAACGAATTTCCCTTTTTTTAAAAATTAATGCAGTTTGGGAACAAAAGAATATTGGCGGGATCCTCATTTGATGTTCAGAGGGCAGAACCATCCCAACAACAGAAGACAAACGCACCTGCCCTTGATCTAGGTCGGGCTGCATCATCTCAGCAGCATGTGAGAGCACTTAACACTCAATTCGCAAGGTCTAACTGTGAAAATTATAATTTAAAAGCACTGCCTTTGTTTCATTATTTTACTGCATGCGTTGACCATAGGTTATTAAAATTAAATTTACCTTTTGATTATGTGTTATCTTGCATTTCTTTTTTATACTTTGAATTTCTGGATATTTTTATTAAAGAAGTTAGTTTTACTTGTTATCGTTTGTGAATTTAGAATTTTGTAAGTGCAAACAATGGGATTAAATACCCATATGGTAATAAATGTGTACCACATTTTTTGTTTGCATACAGTTGGGTGCAGTCACAATTAACCAATCATCCGGATGAACTTTGGGAAGATGGTATCCGTGATTACTTGACTCATGCCTCAAGTATTATGGTAAGTTCTCTGTTCTCCTACTGTTTTGTTTGTTCTGTTAATAACTCGGCATTAATTTCTTGCATACCCAACAAAAACATCCTTAACCTAACATGAAGTATGATCTTATGACCATGAAGTTATGGTTCGAATCCTTCCATCTCAAATGTTGTTGAGTTGATTTTTTTTTTTTTTTTTTTTTGCATACTTTATCTAAACTCCAGCTTTATTGTTGTAAGTCCTGTTAGGCTTTCATGCCATTCTAAGGAATTTGGAGACATGCAACGTCTTTAATACAATTAGAAACCAATTTGACTTGTTTAAGGATTCTTGAACTATTATAAAGCATTCGTCTCTTCTCACTTATGATAGGCAGAATTAAATGCACACCCTGCTTTCAATGCTGTAAATTTATTGCATATCATGAGTTCATTTGTGTTAGATGTCCAAAAAAGATGGATTTTTCACTAATTGTGAGAAATGCATATCCAAATTATTTATTGAATCAGTGTTCTTGCCTTAATTTCTCTTATGCAAGGAAAAATTTAGTGATGTTGTCGAGTGGGTCAAAACAAATGCTGATAAAGGAGAAAGTCCATCTGCCACTGGCTCTCCCACAACTGAAAAGAAAACAGAAATTGAACGCAAGAATACTGATGTAAAATTATTTCATGGACAAACTGGTTTTGCACCTACTAGTGCAACTACGAGCGTTGCAACATCATGGACCCCTGGAGCAATATTCAACCATCAAGCCCCTAGCATATTTGGTAACAATACTTTGCTAGCACTTAGTATTATTTGTTAAGAGGATTTTGTCGATTTTTTGTGATTTTATTGGGTATTCCATGTTCTAAATTTTGAATTAACATGGAAAACAAAGAAAGTATTAATTGGAAACCAACTGGCCTAGACACACTCATAGATATAAAGCAAATGGAAACCAAATTTGTCTATCTCTTTAGTTACTTCATCTGATGTGTGGTGGCTAATGAATAAGCGTTATTTGTCATTAGTTATCAAATAGATCTAATATCTGGAGAAATTGTAAGACTGAAGAGGCTTACTTTTTTCTTTTTTTTTAATGTTAGGTTTCAAAGCAAATGGCAAGAGTTTGGATTTGGCCTTATTTTCAGTAATTTCATATATTATGAGCTCATGACGTTTTTAGATATGCCAAAAACATGACTGCTCTCTTGTAAACTTTTTTTAACCCGAACCCTCTTGGAAACTTAATAGACAATGTAACTAGTTCAAAGGCCTTTGGTGGATTTTTGTATGTGATTCATGAAAAAATGTAGCAAGCTATGCTTTGCAAGTTGTATTGAAATATCCAACACTTCCTTGGTTTTGTACTAACTTAACACCTCTTCTTTTATCTTCCTTTGGCAAGGCTTACAAAATTCAATTCCAGCCAATGGTGTTTCTGTTGGTCAAATTGCTGTCCCAACTTCAGAGAATGTAGATGATGGTGAGATGCTTGAAACTCAAGATATCCTGCTTATATTTGTAATTAAATAAATTTCTTGATTTATCTAGTGTGGAAGTCCACATGCAATATATAAATGTTGCACAAATGATGTCTTGAGATTTTGCAAACGATAAATCAGTTGTGTAGAGTTGTCTTGACTCTTGTTGACAAAGTTGGTTACTGATGTTCCTTATTAATAATGAGCTCAAAATGGCCAAATGGATTATACGTTTTCTACTGTTGGATTAAAAAATTTGGACTCAAATTTTAAAAAAAACCTCAGGTAAATAAAACTCTGTTGCATACAAAACAAGAGTTGGCAAATGTATTTGATAAATTGTAATAAAGTCGTCAGCCACTCAAACAAACATATGGTGAATCCTTACGAAATCATAGTTGTTAAGGATCACTTATGGGGATTGGGAAATGTAGGAGGCAGGGGAAATTCTGTTAGGATCGAATGGTTTAGGCAGGCGAATTGCGCACACTGAAAAAAAAAGGATCCCCTTTTCTATCACTTATGAATCCTTTTGAGTGCTTAAATCATGTAAATTTGGGTAGGGAGGGATGTCTTCTTATCCACTCTTTCTTAATTTAGGGCGTTTTTTTGGTTGTAGAAAATGACTTGGAGCAGCCAAGCAGCCCATCTGTAAAGAAGTCTGAAGAGAAAGGAGTGGTAGTAGTGCATGAAGTTAAGTGCAAGCTCTATGTGAAGGTATTACTTTGTTAAAAGTGGTCTTTAAATGATACTCTTTTTCGCATGAAGTTAATGGAAAGCACAAGAAGTTGTCCTATTTATCTTTGAGCTGTACTCTTCATTATTTGCACTGTCAAAAGTCGTCCTATTTTTCCTTGGATTTTGAATAATTATTGTATTGTTGACACCACGTTGTATGTTGTGTATATCCAGTCAACTGATCCAGCTGACAAAGATTCATGGAAAGATAAGGGCACTGGACAGCTTTCCATCAAGTGCAAGGAAGGCATCAGCAAGGGTACAAAGGAATCCAAACCAACAATCATAATTCGAAACGATGTATGGTTTATTACACTTTACCTTTGCTGTCTCGTTAATAGTTTGGGGCATTTGGAGTAAGGAAAATGAGAATGATTATGGAGGAATGGTAATACGGAGGAGAATGGTTATTTATGTTTGAGGTGAATAGAAAGATGATGGGAAAACCATTACCTGGTAGACCTCAGAGAATAATTATGGGGAGAATAAAATAATGAATATGAGGAGATTGAAAAGTGGTCATTGGGAAGAATGAAAAGTAGTTAATAGTTATGGATAGAATGATAAGTGGTTATGGGGGAATGAGATTATGAAGAGAATGATTCTCGGTAGCTCAAACATGAGTAAAAGATTTATTCTTCCCTTAATCATTCTCATTCTCCTTGCTCCAACTCTCTCTCTTTGCTTTTATCCCAGATATGACAACAGTTGGTGTGCGTGGTTTGTTCCTTTTTAACTTACAATATATTGATTGTTCTACTGATAGGTGGGGAGACTGCTTCTGAATGCTTTGCTTTATCCAGGGATCAAGACAAGTACTCAAAAGAATTCCCTTGTTGCAATATTCCATACTTCGGTAATGATTATCTTCATAAATCATACTGATTGTCAACATAAGTCAATTTTATTCAGTGAAGTTTGTTCATTCTTCCCCCATGTAAGAATGGTTTCTTACCAATTATAAGTCAATGAAGTTGTGCTTCATATGCATGATAAGAAGTAGCATGCACAAATCAAAGAGGGGTCTTGAAAATAAAACCAAATGTAGTATGGGCAAAATGGTTGATTCATAAGAATAGTTGAGGTGCAGATAAGTTAATCCACGATTATTAAAAAAAAGTGGAATTGTTTCATTTTAGAACTGAAATCTGAAGCCATCAAGTTTTCTTTGCTTTTGTAGAGTGAAGCCGATGTAAACGATAATGGCGATAAAGATACAGTTGTGGCTCGTACGTACTTGATCCGACTAAAAACCGAGGATGATCATAATAAGCTAGCAACAACAATCCAAGAATGTGCTCCCGCTCCTTGACAGTGATTAATGGTGTGGCCTGATTAGAGATGTTAGAGAATTTTGACTGTTTATTTTTCGTTACCCCCATTTGTGATGAGGGGGTTTCTTCAGAAGAAAAGATCAGTTTAAGATTCTAAATTGATCATTTCTACCAAATGAACCCACTTCTTAAGAGAGGTCGACCCACATGTACTATAAAGAGTATGAATCCCGTTTTATTTATTGTAGCAATATAATAATGCAAAATTTCTTGGTTTCTCAATTTGAAATTCAAACTAACCTCTGGATCATAATCATATACTTCTTAAGTTGATCTATGTTCTTGATAGCTTCGAACCACATTTCTTGAATCTAAATTAAATTCTCATTAACTTCAATACATATTAAAAAAAAAACTATGTATGCAATAAATAATTATGCTAAAGTTTACCAAAACAAAATCTGGTGGGTTATTATGATAACAGATAGTAAAACTAAGGTTGTGTTTTGGGGTACCATGTAGGTTATTATAAACGCCAAGTTATAATAATCAGTGTTTGTAGCGTGGTTTATTATAATAGAAGTGAGGATAAATAGTGTTTGGAATATATATTATTATTAATAGAAATCATGATAAACAATATTTAGAGAATAAGTTATTATATGAGAAATAATAAACAATATCTAAGATGTAAGCTAAAAAAGAGAATCGTTGATTTCAAATGGAACATAGATTATGTAAAACAATTTCTCCTTCATTTCAAATGGTACATAGATTATGTAAAGCAATAACGGAGTCTATGTGAAATGCAGCTTGAGTTTGAGTCAATTCATCTTTAATTATAACCCGTGGGTCAAACTTGAGTATTGGATTATAATAATCCAATCCCATTTCATAAATAACTCCTCCAAGAGGGGCGAACTATACTTGAAATTTACCTATTCAAATAAAATCAAAATTATCATTTTCACTCTTAAAAAATCCAAAACTCCAAATTTTTTTACAATTACTTTCCAAAAGTAACATATTTAATCATGCAAGGTGACATTTAAAAATGTCCACAGCTTTAACCATCCTTGAGAAGCTCGAGAGAAACAATGTACTACTCAAATACTCATTAAATAAAAAGCTCATTTCTTCTTCCTCTAAAACCTCACACTTTTTGCTTAGTGACTACTTCCAAATATAACAAGCATCAGAGTCCCAATAGAGCATCATCACATTGAAAATTATAAAAACAAGAAATGCTGCCCAGACCTATATCACAACAGATTTTCACTCCTGAGACTGAAACACATTGAGAAATCTCGACATCCTCAACCGCTTTCCATGTTCCTCTGTATGCCGCGTCAGTACTTCGGCAAACAATTTTAACAGCCCGAAAACGTTAACAAACAAGTGAGAGCCTAAGGGATGGGGACGTTGGGATATGCGTGCATGATGCCCACCGTATAACTGATTCGGTCACAATGAGATTAAGCTGATCGAGCTCGCCAAGCCCGATCGTATGATTCCTTTTGCTGGGAATGTTGGTACCTCTAGATCCACCTGGTCCTCCTTTTCGAGTTTCTTTCCACTCCATTTCTCCAAACCTATGCTTGGCTGGATTTGTTGGTTCCAGCAGAAGAGAGAGCTTTCTCTTGATTGGTTCTGCATTTAAGATAGTATGGCCATTGTAAAACTATTAGGATGAAAGAAGAGAAATCATCTCAAACTAAATGATATTAAGAGAAAGCCCAATTAGTTGTTGCTTTGAACAAGCTAATGTTATCTTTCCAAACATGAAGGAAAAGTTGCATATAATAATGCCTTTTCTTCTTTGTCTTGTTCAGAGTTTTTACTCAATATATACATTCTATTCATTTCATATATGATAAGTGTTAAGAATCCCACATTGGAAAGAGTGAAAACCTCATAACAATATAAAAGAGATATGGGTTACTCCCTTCATTGCCAATTGGTTTTGAAGTAGAACCTCATATTATCTTAATAACAAGCAACCATCATCTTAAATCTATAATCAATAAAATGAAAAAGGTCTGGAAGTGAGAAAAACACACCTTCATGAAGCGTGTCTGACAACGACAAATTCGCTTTGAATCTCATTGAACCGTTTCTTTGATCAACTGTTGAACATGGACTGAAGAAGGTAAAGCTGGGAAGCTTTGGAATTGGGGATGAAAAGTCGGTGGCTGTATCTAACTCAACACAACTGCTGAAAGAAAATCCTCCCGGAACAGGACTAGGCGTGTCACCGTTATCCAAAAGGAAAGAAGAGAATGATGATTTGCAAGTGAAAACAGGTGAATGTCCTATTTGTTCCTCACAATTAACAGGATTTCCATCACTAAAGCTAAAATCCTGATTTCTAACCATGAATGGAGCGGGCAACGAACTTATGCCCGCTTCCACCTGTCTGCAATCTCGAGCATCCAGCTTTTCCTGCACTTGAGATGCCTGGTCAGCATCCTTCATCCAGGAGTGAGCTATAAGAAACACGAAACATGTTTACTTTTCAGAGAGAAATTAAGAATACCAACAAGTATTGCATGAGCTTATTCCAAAAATAGAAGTTAACACTAAGCTAGATTAATACAGTTCAGTAGGAAAACTCAAGAACTGCATTACTTAATAGTCATCAAACTGAGAATTTTGCATAATCATAAAAGTTCGATGATCGCACCATGCCAACTTCCCAAGTAAACTAACCATTCTAGAAATGTAACATAAAAGATAAAACTTAGAAGTACAAAATAATAAGATCTGCAATGTTCCATTCCCAGGCCCTGCAGAAAACTGGCCGACGTTACGGCTAATCTAGTCTATGTAACATCCTTCCAACATGATTTATTACCTGAGGGGTGGCACAGTGGTCGAAAGGCTTGCGCTTTGAAGGTATGCTCCCCTCAAGGTCCCAAATTCAAAACTCACATGTGACAATTATTTGTAGACACCTCCCGTGTCTCCATTCCTTCGATGTCTCCCAGTGCCTGGTCTAGGGACGGGCAGGTTACCCTTGTTTCAAAAATTTATAACAAATCTATGTGCCTTTTAAAAAAAATGCCTATAATGTTGGAAAACTGAAGGCATTCAAGAAACAAATCTATGGGCCTTCTCTAGGTTCTTGATTGTTGTTTTGAACCACATTTTTACTGCTTATCTAAAAACCAATTCAGCCAAAAAGAATCGTAGGATTTACCTAGAACCTCCTTAGCAGTGAGCCGCTTTGAAGGATCCATGCAAAGCATCTTGGTGATTAAGTCCTTGCCAGACGAGGACACGTGATCCCAAAGATTAGAAGGAAAACGTAAATCTGCAGCTCTAACAGCTTCGAAAATTTTAGACTTTGTCTTGCCCCAAAATGGGGGCATCCCACTGAGAAGAATGTAAAGGATAACCCCAGCACTCCACACATCAGCAGCTTGGTTATAACCTCCTGCAAGAACTTCTGGGGCGATGTAAAATGGACTCCCCACGGTACCGTGCAAATACTGACCTGTTGTCAGAGAACAATTGCTCATAAAACATAATTTTGAAGGAAGGTTTTTTGGTTATGTTACATACCACTTAGAGAAGAAACTTAGGAAATAAGATTACCAGGTTTGATATAGGTTGCAAGACCAAAATCTGCCAACTTAATTGGAGATGAGGAGGAGGTTGTGGCTAATAGAATGTTCTCTGGCTTCAGATCTCTATGAACCACACCATTCTCGTGACAATATTTCACAACTTGAATTAGTTGCCTGAAAATAACTCGAGCATCAGATTCCGAAAACCTGCCGTGCTTCTCAAGCTGGTGGAAAAGCTCACCACCAGCACACAACTCCATTAATAAGTGCACACAATCTTCCTCCTCGTAGACTGCCTTTAGGTTTACAACATTTGGATGTCCAGACAATCGAGACATTATTTCAATTTCAAGCTTAACACTGCGCACATCATCAGCTGTCATCAATCTATCCTTCGCGATGGACTTACAAGCTAACATCTCACCCGTCAGCCTATCAGAACACGACCGAATTACACCAAATTGTCCCCAACCCAATCGTTCTCCCAACACGTACCGATCTTTTAAATTCGCTACTTGTGTAGTTTCCAAAATTGTATCACTGAGGCTTGAAACTTTGAAACAATTGTAGAATTGTATAGACTGCCCAATCTGATCACTTTCAGTTTCACCTACGTCCATGCTAGGGCAACAGAGTTTTAACAGCAGAACAGCTGATGAACAGATTAGAACCTCACTGCTATATCCTAAATTATCAAATCACCCTCGACAACGGCGTATCAGAGACGAAGTTTCTGAAACGCCTGCCCCATGAAAATCACAAAACAAACATAGAACAATGAAGATTCATAACTTCATCCTGGTCAAACCAGGTTGAGCTCAGGCTACCAAGTTAATAGCCCATATAAAATCCAGGTTCAAGCATCATCTTCCAACTATATAACCTAGCAAGTAAGCGAAACAAAATTACTCATCAAATAGCAGAATCAAAATCTAACCAACTTCAAACCCTTGAAATTTTCTCAAAAAGTTCAGAAATTAAAACACAAAATTCAAGCACATCCCATCTTCAAAATTCAACTACTAAACAGATACCAAAATTCAATTTCACAAAAACACTAAAGCAAAATTAAACCCAAAAAGCTCAAAAAAGACCCACAGGCCACAATCACGCACACTTCAACTTCAGATGAAAATCGAAACAGACCCAAATGCAAACAAGGCCAAATTATGAACAGGGAAACAAACAATACACTCATTCAACACGATCATAACTCCAGATTGAGAAGAACAAGTTCAAACAACAGAAAAAACCCAAGAAAACAAAAACTGCGTACCAGAAGATTCATCCGAGCTCGATTCCTTCAAACTCTTCAATCAATTAACTGAGACAGAACAAGAATCAAAGTTCTAAACCCAAAAACTCAACGAAAACTGAAGAAAAAAAAAGGGAACAAAGTTTAGTCCATTAAACCTTGCATTGTTCAAAGTTCAAACCCAGTCTTCATTTTCCCACTATTTCAAAAAGGTTCCTTTCCTTTCTTCTTGACCGGCTACCGGCTGAACCCGACTCCATTTTCCCCCAACTTAAAATTAATTAATTAAGTATATGAGAATATTAATCATCATTAAGAAAAATATAAGCATCCAAAAATAAAGGGCAAAGCGAGAGAACAAAAAATCACGCCACAAAAGTTTGACACGTGTCATGTAGCCATTCTTTATCCATATAAATAAGATTTGTGTAAATACGGTTTTGCCCCCACATGAACATGTGCCCAAATGATGGCCTTGGTTGCAATACAACTGGAAACAGCGTTGCTTTATTTATGAATATTATCTCTCCTTTTAAATTCAACGACATTTTTATTGATAATTATTTCGCTTAAAAATATAACTTTTTCGCATATGACTTGTTGGGTGTGACAATTTTATTCTCAAAGTTTTATTTAAACCAAATTAAATGCATTTTGCAGCTTTTTTTTTTTTTTTTAATTTTTTTTTGTGTGTTGTTGAGATTGGGAAAATAAATGGGTGACGTAATCCTACATGGGTTAAATAAAGGGTAGATTATGAGTTTATAAGGAAAGAAAAACATCTACATTGATAAGAGGTTTTTTAGGTGAAATAAAAAACAAAGTTATGAGGGTTTATGGCCAAAGTGGACAACATTATACCAATATGGAAATCCGGGTAGGTTTGTCGTCTCTTAACAAATTGCATCAGAGCAGTTTTTCCTGACTTCACCATATCGAAAGAACCTGCAGTATGAAACAAAGATGTATTCGTGATTGAGCATCTTTGTACTCAAGTGTGGAAGTGCTTCTGAAACAAGTGTCTGGGTGAGGAGTGCTTATGAAATGTTTGCTTCGAGTAGCGCTATTGTGCGCTTAAACATAAATCGAGTGGATCCGTGGTTGGGCTTAGAGATGTCCACAAGGCAGGTC
>JBBMKA010000030.1:6174690-6184815 GCA_037833695.1 Sechiopsis laciniata | reverse complement strand
CTATAAGTTTCAACTATAATATTAATTTTCAAGGAAAAATATTCATATGGATAGATAATTTCACCAATAAATATATATTTATTTGAAAATTAAAAGGGTAAAATAAAGATTTTAAAAAAAAAAAGGTAAACGAGGAGGGGATGGGGAATACAATCCCCGTCCTAGTCGTGTTTAGCCAATTAGGAATTTTCCCCATCCCCAGTCCTGCAGGGACAATGGACATCCTAGTTGGGCTTTACGGTTTGCTCAAGTGTAATTCAGAAGGATTCGTAGTTTGAGTTAAGGTGTGCTCAAGTATAATTCGAAAAATTACTATCAAGGAGACTCGAATGTGGTACTTTGTTCGATTAGATGATTGTTGGGAATACAAATAAAGTGGTAGCATTCTCACATTGGTTAAATAAGGGGTAGATCTTGAGTTTTTAAGGAAAGACTAACATCTTCATTAATATGCAATGTGGAGATCTGGGTAGGTTTGTCGTTCATTAACAATTGATTTTATGATTATGATATTTTTAATATTTGAGTGTTTTGGTTAGTTATAAGCACTTCACTTAACATATCAATAATCCTACAATATTTTAATATTAATAAAATTCATAAATAAATCAAGGATTAACCTAGGTTCAAGAGGCCTTGGAAAGTTTAGGATACGATAAATGAAAACTGAATACAAATTTCTAAGATTGAACTCGTGATCGTGGTGTTGAACTATATTACCAAACAATGAAACTATTGTGCTACCAACTCTTGCGATTGTTATTTTAATTATCTATTTATTTTATGGAAGTCAAATGTATTGGTTGTTATTTTATGTAGTTGAGATTTTGTATATGAATCATGAATATAAGACTAATGGTATGTGACTTTTGATTGAATATTTTGTACATTTAATATTTATATCAATTTCATAATATTGATATGATAATAGTTGGAGATTGTAGTTTGTTTGTGGATAGTGTATGACTAATTTGCTGAAAAATATTTATGTTTACAATGTATGATGAATCCGATAACCTAATTTAACTCAACCTGAAAATATAAATGTTGGGTTGGATTGTCTCTTTAATTGGTTTTGATTCGATTGGAAAAGTGACCAACTTTTGGTTGGTCCAAAAAGTTCCCTTAACCCAATTTAACTCATGTACATTCTTAGTAATGACCATGACATTAGTCGAGGTGTAAGCAAATTGACTCAGACAATCAATGGTATAATATATATAATAATAAAATAAAAATGATATATATATTATTTATGAAATAAATAAAAAAGATTGGCAGTTTATACTTCAGCATGACGTAAGTTCTTTCAGCTGGGAACTTTTAAACTCGATGGTCACAGTATAGTAACTATCAGATGAAAGGGAAAGGTGAAACAAAGGACATGTGATTTTGCCACGTGGAATGAAATAAGTGGCTGTCGAATCTTTTGATTGTACCTTCTCGTGAGAATAGCAGTCCACGACCACACTTGAATTGGAAATTATTTATGTTTCCAAAATTAATAATAATTATCTTCAAATAGATTTTTTATTTTATTTTTTTTGAGATTAAATACAATATTCTTCTTTGGAGTACAACGCCAAACATTTTCTTGTTATTTTATGTTTTTTTAAAGAGATTATGCGTTTTTTAATGCAACATATGATTGAAATACCATATTATTTCCAAATATGCCCCACCTTTCCAAGAATATATTTGAAAAAAGAGGATAAAAGAAGGAACACAAAAACCCAATGTTTAAATATCTAAGTTGATAAGATCTCAAGTTGCAAAATTATCAAAAAAAATCTATGTGAAAAATTATGTGAAAATAAAAAAAAGGGGTTAGTGGTTTAATTGTTTGGTAATAATCAACTTCAACTAGTTATAAAAATTGACATTTGACTCTTATATTATTTGAGATAAAAATATCATCTATTTAAGTGTTATGTTAGTCTCTCTTCCTTAAATTTATACTAAAAAAAAAAAATCAATCAATAAATTAATTACGAAGACTATTGCCATCTATTAAAAAGTTAAATTTATTATTGTTAAAATTAGATTCAAATTGATATTGTTTTGTTTATGATTTTTGTTATAGTTCGTCAAACTTTTTAAATACAATAATTTTTTTGGTTCAATTTCTTATGCTGCTCTCAAATCCCTAGTCATGTGAAAATGTTGATCATTCTATCGACACGTTAATAAAAATTTAAACTGTTGAAATGAAAATAAATTTCCCAACTTTAATATTGGAAGTCAATGGAAAATTCTCTTTCCCTGCCAATTATAGTTCTAGTCAACTTTATTTATTATAATATTACTTTTAGCTATGTTTTAGATTAAGATCAAACCCACACACTTAAACATTCAAGCAATGTGACAAATTCAAATTGACATACACATAAAAGAAAGTATTGGAGTTATAGGTTGAGTTCACATTAAAGAATATGCATCAAATTCAAATTGACACATAGAAGAAGTATTTCCTTTTTTTTTTTTTTTTGAAATCCACATAAAAGAAGTATTAGACTTTAGGTCGAGTTCACATTAAAAATATAGGAAAATAAGATCATAGTCCATCCATTTAAACCTTTTGGATTAATAATGATTTTGTCACCATATCATAATAATAGATGTGTGTAATGTCATTATTCTTCCATAATTATTCATTTTAAATCTAAAAATAATTTAATGGATATTTTATGACATGTACTTTCAATTAGAATGTTGAAGATTTGAACTTTTGTGCAAATGTCGAAGTAAAAAAGTGACATTCATCACCATTCACCCATAAGAACAACCATTCAACTAATATATATGTATCTATGATGTTAAACTAATTTCATAATTTGAGATTGCAATTGATCAAAGGATAAGCAAATTACATACCAAATTTGAGATGAACAAAATAATAATAAGGAGATTGAAATAGAGAATAAGCACACCGGAATTAAGTGGTTCGAGAATTAGTCCTACGTCCACTATACAAGCTAGAGACCATCTTCTCATTAACAAATTGCCAAGGATAATCAAGATTACAACATGTCTCAAATGGTGGCTCTCAAGAATTCTATCTTTTTGAATAAACCCTAAAAAAGGTATTATATAGCTCCACAAAAAACCCATGAGGCTAACCCAACATTTAACCCAAGATTAAATTCTCAACCATGGTTAGGCTATGTGAAGTAGTCACCAATTATATATGATTAAGAGAACATGTATTCAAAACTTCGCTCCACTAAGTTAAAAAATACATGCAATCACCGTTCACCATAAAGCAAAGGTTATTGTTGATGTTGATATTGCACCCAATTGTTTCATATGGGAAAGAAAGGGGAAAAATCATTGAGTATAAATGGGAAGACCACAACCTCCATTAGTATGAGATATTTTAGGAGATATCAAAAAATAAAGTCACGAGGGCTATGCCCAAAGTAAACAATATCATACTAACGTGGAGGATATTCTCGGTGTGTCGTCCCCAAACAACTGGTATCAGAGCCATGCTCCTTTGGTAGTTTGTTGACTAAAAAAACCTCCAAAAACTTACTATACAAAAGTGAGTCTAGTCATAAGTAAAAGGTTATGTGTGGTTGAACCATCATAGCGGAAAGTGTTGAGCTTAAAATGTAATTCGGTTAGATGGCGTTACCCCCTAAGGGGGGCTCGTGGTACTTTGGTCGAGGGGATGATGACCACAACCTTTATTGGTATGAAACTTTTTGGGAGATATCCAAAAGCAAAGCCAAGAGAATTATGTTCAAAGTGAATAATATCGTATCAATGTAGAAGATTCTGGTGAGTGTAGTGTCATCTCCTAACAACACACTTTTATGAAATAAAATTGATTTCTTTATCATGAATTTATATTTTAAAATAATATATTTGAATTAAAAGAAAAGTAAAAATTCTCAAGACTTGGGATAAGCATTCGATTATTTTGGTTTAATTTTTTGAAAATGAAGTATATACACACACAATTTACATCTATAGATTTCTTTGTTTTTTGTTTTTTTATTTTTTGTTTTTTGTTTTGTTTTTTTTTAAATTTTAGTTCATAGGTTTCTTTGTTTTGGTATCTGCTTTCTACCAACCTTTTCAAAATCCAATTTAGATTTTGAAAATAAAAATAAAAAGATAGTTTTCAGAAATTAACTTTACTTTTTGAATTTAGCGAAGAATCTAAACGGATTTCTTTAGAAAACGGAAATTATAGTAAAAAAGTATGAGAATTTTTAGTTATTTATAAAAAGTAGATAAAAAAAAAGTTTATCCGGTGAAATTTTTAAATTTTCATAACGGAATATTTTTTAAAATATTTATAAAAAAATATACAACAAAACAAAATTATAATAGGATTTGATATTTATAAACTTCATTTTGAAAAACTAACATTTAGAATGATGATTAAGTTATCATAAACCATGGAACATGATAATAACAGTGAAGGTTTAATAACATGTATTAAGGGTGCATGTAATACGAACATGTAATTATTATTACAAATAAATTTATTAATTATAATGTGAGTTATTATAACCGTTCACCTGCCAAAAGAAATGGTAATGCAATAACATTATATATTATATAATAACCAATTAGTTATGAGTTCGAGCCCAAATATTATTGAATAAAAAAAAATCTAATAATTCAAATAGACTAATTATAATCCAACCTAACTCACTTTTAACTGATGGACCAAATATCCTAACAAGTTATCCAACCAAACCAAAATTTGCTATCAATGAGTACTAAATTAAAATTTTATTAAAATAAACATAAGGCATGGACAATGGACATGGGTCCAAAATCATTTGTGTTAGGACTGAAATGGGAAAAGGCAAGAAGTTGGAGAGGACTTGATAAGGTCAAGGCCTTTAAGGAAAAGGTGGAATTTTTGACCATTTGAGGAATATTGTGTCTGAGAGGGAGAGACAGTGAATAAAACAATAGGAAATGGGTTTGGTTTCTATGTTTGATTTTGTTCCTTTTTGCCAATGGGGCATAAGGATAGGTATAAATGGGTACCTCTTTCAATTCAAACTTATTTATTATTTATTATTTTTTTAAATTTTTGTCAGGTGGGGCAGGCCATAAATTCAAACAAACTCAATAAAGTATTAAGTTTTAATTCTTCCATCATGAAAAATATAGTTATTCTAGATTTAAAAAAAAGAAAAAGAAAATTAATATATACTCATATCTGACACTCATTTTTTACCATTAAAAAATAACTCATCACTTTAAAACCACTTATTTATATAACCCATCTACTAAAATCTACATCCAAACCGTTTCAAAAAAAAAAAAAAAAAACATCCAAACAAGTCGATAATTATTCTACAAAAATTCATATCCAAACGAGATATTTTCTTCAACTTCTCTACAAAATTATACATCTAAACCGAGCTATTACTACAATATCAATTTCTAATCACTTAAAATAACAACTTATTATAACCACTCACACAATTACTCATCTAAAATGGGATATTTTCTATATGTTTTTTTTACATAATACTATGATGATGTTTTAAAATGGGATATCTTCTAATTTATATTGTTGTCATCTATTTACTTTTATTTTCTTTCGTTTCTTCTAAATTTGGGGATTTTGGGACTCAACAAAAGTTGGTTTGGTGTGGAGACGTACGGTAAATTAATTCTTGTAAGAGTTACTCAACCACTGCTTATAAAATAATTCTTCAAAATAACCCTTCAACCAAGCATCTCTTTTCACAATTACAACTTTTTGAATTTGAAGTCAAAAGGAAAATCAATAAGATGAGAAGGATGAGAAAAGTGAACTAAAAAGAAAAGTGGACAAAGACCCCACAATATATGTTAACCATGTCACTCTCTCACTTAACTTATTAGGAAAATGTTGGCCCAAAAGCAATTTAATTAAAAATCACCAAAAAAATAGAGATTAAATATGTTGTTTTTAATCTTTCCAAAAAAAAAAAGAGGGGATATTTTTAAAGTCATATGAAATATTTGGTTATTGATTTGATTAAATTTACTATATTTAGTATTTAATTGTTATAAGTTTTCATTCCTCATAGAAATAAAATGTGAAGTTTTTAGGTATAGAGTTCCATGTGACTTATTGGTATTACTGCATTTTCATTTTAAGGATTGAGTGGGTTAAAAGGAAATTTTATTTTTGGATCTATTGACCATTAAATATACGCCGATGTTAGCTCAAGGAAATATCCTTATCTTTATGATATTTTTACATTTTAGAATTTTTTGTGGGCCAGAAACTTCCAATTTCTATTACATTTTGTGGTATTTAATGGATATAATTTTTTTTTGTTAATTCATGGATGTAATTTTTTTTAGTTCAACATTTTGGTTATTAATATAATGTTTTAACCAATTGCTTGGCAGTAATAGGATTGATTATTTTATTTTTATGCAAAACACTTTTACTTTATAAATATAAAATGATATTTGGTTTATAGATTTATTATTTTTAGAAAAATTGTATGGGATGAATTGATAAGTTCTAAAATATTTGCATTCTTAATTATTAATACGTTTTAATATTATTAATTAATACCAATATTATAAAAAAAAAAGTGTGTGACAATATTCATTAATACTAATATATATTTTTTAATTTTTCATATTTATAATAAATTTTTAAATATGACTAGTCTTCTATTTTTTTATTTTTTTATAATTTTTTTAAAGGGTGACAAAACAAGAAAACAGCGTTTATAAACAAAGGAACCTTTATAAGAGACTAAGGAGGGCCCAATATGTGGGTTGGGCCCTTAATATCCCTAATCTTGCATTGCCCAAAATTCGAAGGGCTTTAAAGCCCTCAATAACAGAAGCCTAACCCGTTTTTCATTTTTTTACTAATACCCTTTCTATTTTGATTTTCCAAATTCTTTTTATTTTGTGGAAAATTTGAACCGATAATCTCTTGCTCTGTACTTATAATGGATCTTTTTGGCACTATATTTTAAATTTATATTATTTTTGTATTGTCTAATTAGTCTAAGTATTATGTAATCTTATTAGGGCGGGTATTCGAATTTCCCCTCATTTCTTATTTTATTTTTTTAAAAATGAAAATGCATTATATAATTTCTTTTTTTTTTTTTACAATTAATCTCTTGTTGTATTTTCACCAAGAGTAGAATATATATATATATTCCTTTTTTATTAATAAAGAATATGTTTTGCTTTACTCGATTGTCACTTCAAAATCTACCCAAACAAAAAAGAAACTTCATCATAACATCGTTTTCTTTCAATGTTTGGAAGCATTGATTTCCATTTTCTTCCCTCGAGAAGACATGGTTGACCAAGGTTACACCACCTTTGGTTAAATGAAAATGCAAATGGATGTAGCTCATGGAGGATGTTGTGCTAAACACAATTTTGAACCTTAGAGTTGAGTCCTTCTACACATCAAGAACGATTCCTTGAATAAGGAAAAAAATGGAAGTCTAGAGACTCAAAGATTTATTTATTTTTAAATTTTTTTTTTTAAAATTATTATTATTATTATTATTATTTTTTAATTTAAATCCTTTTTCAGCTACATTGCACTGCCCCATAAATAATAGATCCGCTCGCAACAACAATAAATTAGGTCTCATGGAATTCAATTCTTGTTCACCAATGAAGCTCTAGCCCTTTTGTCGTTAAAAGGCTATAAGTAGCAATATTCTAAGTGAAAATTTCCAAACTATTTCAGAAGCGACTGAAGATTGATTGAAAAGGCAGCCCCCAATTGTTTCATAGAGACAATCGAAAGAGATGTTTATCTAATATTCATAAAACATCAAGACAAAGTCTTTAAACTACATTTTATATAGGTTAAAATACCATTTTGGTCCATTGACTTTGAAGTTTGTTCCATTTTAATTCCTAAACTTTAAAATGTCCAAATTTGGCCACTCGACTTTGATGTTTGCCCAATTTTGGTTCCTCAACTTTCAAATGTCTAAATTTGGTCCCTCAACTTTGTCGTTTGTCCAATTTTTGTCTCTAGACTATCAAAAAAGTTAAAAATAGTCATTTTAGTCAAATAAATTTTTCTCCTAAATTATTTTTCTCTTCCATCTTTCATCATTTCTCTCTCTGGAAATTTTACATCTCTTCGATCCACCTCTCTTCCCCTCTTTCTTTTTTTCTTCTTTCATTCTCTTTCCTCTTCTTCTTGATTCCATGGTAAACTATGAATTTTGAAAATAAAAAGTGACAAATCAAAGTAGGAAAATGATTATTTAAGAAAATTGTTTCATGTTAAACAATTTGATGAGATGGATTGAAGAGATAATAGGGAAAAAAGAAGGAAAGAAGACTAAAGGGGTGGATTTAAGAGAGATAAAACTTTTAGAAAGAGAAATAATAAAAGATGGAAGAGAGAGAAAATAATTTAAGAGTGAAAAAACATTCATTTAACTAAGAGGGCCATTTTTTTTAACTTTCTTGATAGTTTAATGACCAAATTTGGACATTTAAAAGTCGGATGACTAAAATTAGACAAACAAAATAGTTAAAGAACTAAAATTAGATAAACAACAAAGTCGAAGACCAAAATTAGATATTTAAAAGTCAAATGTCCAAAATAGAAAAATTCCAAAATTGAGAGACCATTTTATATTCATAGCACAACATAATTTTAATTTTAATTTTTTTTTTTCATACCTTTCATCTTACATACATTGCGCAATATTGGGAGTAAATAAATCAAAAAATTGCATGACTTTTGGGTGGATCTGATCTGATGGTAAAGGGTTCGTTGTCAATGTCGGCGGCCCCCACCACTCACGGGTAGGGTCATTATCGTCCATAAAAATTTCACTGTGCAGTTTGATGGCAATTGATAACGAGACATTTTCCCACTCCATCTTATACAATTAACAAATTGACAATCTTCTCCTTGAACTAAAAATAATATTTTTTTGGTCACTTATTTATGTAAAAAAGATAAACTTGAATTTTGATTTTTAAGGTTCTTAGAAATACAACACAACTATCAAAAGTATATTAAGTCTAATCTTTACTTTTATTATCCACTACACTTGTTGGTGTGTTAAGAAATTAACTAATATTTTAAAATTAGTTTATTTTTCTTTACTTATTTTTTTGTTAAAATTAGTTCATTTTTTGTTATTTTTATTTTTGTTAACTATTGTGAGGAAGAAAAATATTACAATTGGTTTGTTTTGATGTTGTTAAAGAAACCAATTGAAACCTCTATACATACTTTGATAAGTTGATAGTTCCACACCTTTTCCATTCATTTTAAATATATATTTAAAAATAGAAAAATAATTTTCTTTATAATTTAATTTCAACAATGCAAGAATTTGAGATAGAAATGGGTGTCATCTATAAACTATGTTTTTATTTTTTATTTTTTAAATTTTATTTTATTTTATTATTATTTTTTTAATGTTGTTGAACCACTAATTTATTGGTTTTATCACACTATTTTTGAATTAACATTAGACAAAATATTTGTTTCTTTTAAAATTAAGTTTGAAAACATAAGACTCAAATTTACCCAATTAAAATTTATTGTATAAAATTGGGTATTAAAGTTTTTAATTTTTTAAAAAATTTAATTGAGAACGGAAGATTCAAATTCATGATTTGTTTATTTATAATCTACATAAATGTTACTCAATTATTGATTTTGTTGGTAATTGGGTATTAAAGTTAGTTGTCTTTATAATTTAATGTTGAGATGTTGAAATATTTATTACAATTTCAAGCAAATAATAAAATGTCCTTAATACTGAAATGATTGATTAATATAGATGATGGAATGGGGGTGGCAGGTATGAAGTTTTGGCTTCCACATGTAGAAACAGGGCCACACTATTGCAATTAATTTTGCCTTTGATTTGCATCAACTGCTTCTATTCGTGTTTTTTTCTTTTCCCTTTTATTATTTTGACTTGTGCCTTTTTCTTTTTTACATTTACTTTTTATTATTTTTATTTTTTATTATTTTTTCTGAGAGAGAATTTGAATTCATAATCTTTGAGGGAGGGAAATAGAGAATGTCGTTGAGTTACTAACTTTCAAAGTTAAATTTTCTTTTTATTTATTGATGGATCATATTTTAACTTAGGTTTGTCCTATTAATTATATCAGGCTAGACAA
>JBBMKA010000030.1:6163349-6174590 GCA_037833695.1 Sechiopsis laciniata | reverse complement strand
TTCACCTTGCTTGAATCAAAGGTTGAACTATTTGAGAGAAGTCTCAAAGTGACTCTTGGTCTTCAAACTGAAAGTGAAGGCAGTAGAGAAATGAAAAGATTAAGGTTTTCATTTTTACTTTATATATATGCATAATAATAATAATGAATAAATAAAAATAAAATATATTAATTATAATTGTCGGGGCGGGGCGGGGACGGGGACGGAGATAGTATTCCCCGTCCCCGATTAGGCAATGGGGAAAAAAATTCCCCCGCTCACGCCCCCATTCACCATTAAATCGGGGATTCTCCGCCCCGATCGGGGCGGGTTTTCGCGGGGAAAATGAACATCTCTAATGGTCGATGGCAGGTTAGAGTTTGTTGATTAGTTATAATTCAGTTCAATTATATGTTCACGAGTTTAATTTTAAAAATTATTATTTTATTCAAATTTTTGTTTTTACAAGATTAAACTCAATCATACTTCTATTTAGGATTTATAGTCTCCACCTCAATTTAAACTATAAAAATAGATAAAAAAAAAGTATGTCATATAAATAAGCTTGGTATATTTACGGTTTTGTCCCCTACGAGATCATGTGCCCAATTGATGGCCTTGGTTGCAATAGAAACGATAACTTAGTTTATTAACATCATAATTGTCATAGTATTAACTATTTGGTTTTTGTTTTTGAAATTTAAGCCTATTTTTACTCAAATTTCTTACCATGTGTTCCACTTTCTTTATCCATATATTTCATAAGAAAGTATGTGAATGATAACCAACTTTCAAAAATAAAAACAAACTTTTTGAAGCTACTTTTTGTTTCCAAATTTTGGTTTGGTTTCTACAAGTATAAGTGAGATGTACATATCTAAGCAATAAAAAATATAATAAGATACTCGTTGTAGGTTTAAATTTCCAAAATAAAAAATAAAAAATCAAATAATTATGAAACAAGACCTAAATATTGTAGAATCAAACAATTTATCTCAAAATAATAGTTGAAGTGTGCAAATTAAATCTGATTCCCATACTCACAAATATCATAGTTGAAGTGTGCAAATTAAATCTGATTCCCATACTCACAAATATCAAGAATCAAATTTCTTAACTTAAGTTATTGACTTGTTCAATGGTCATTTGGTTCTCAAAAAGGATATTTGTTTCTCATGAATTATATATAAAAAGTGTTATCTTACTTGAATGAAGATGTGAATTATTTGGTCAAATTAATTAAAAAAAATGTAAGCTTTTAATAAGATTATTAAGTTTTAACATTTGACTTCTTTTTTAAAAAAATTTCTAGAAAGTAGACAATGCAAAGAACCTCATGAATGAAATGGAAGTACATTTAATTTTTTTTTTAAAATCAAAGTCGAATGATTAATGGTCTAAGTTAGGAATACAAGTTAAATAAGTTTATATTCCTATAATTTAATTTTGGTACAACTTTTTTTTTTTTTTTTGAAACAAATTTTGGTACAGCTTAACTTAAATAGAAATAACACAAATTTTAAATATTATTGAATAACTATTTAATTTTTGTATTTTAGTTTTTGAAATTTAACCATACAAATACTGTCTTTTTTTTTTAAATCAATTTTTTAAAAAAGGTTTTAAAAATATTACTCAAAGTTAAAAACTTATCTTTATATTTTGACTTTTGTTGTGAATTCAACTTCCCTTTAATTTTTTAGTTTTGTTGTGAAGTATAGTGAAAATTATAACATAAAAAATTTCGAAAGTAGAAAATTAAAATGAATTGCTATAAAATAAACTTAAATTTATCATGGATCCGAAATCATTATTTTTGTGAGGACTCAAATGAGAAAAGTAAGAAGTTTGCGAGGACTTGTAAGGCCGGGAATAATTTGTATGAGGACTAAAATGGGAAAAGTGAGAGGTTATGAGGACTTGATAACTAGAAAAAAAAAGTCAAAGGGTATTAAAGAAAAAAAAAATGAAATGATTGTCTTACAGGAAGAGACAATGAATAAAACAACAAGTATATGAAAGAAGGTGACTGGGGCTCATTTGTAGGCAATGGTTTTGCTTTCTATGTTTGATTTTGTCCCCTTTTGTCCATGGGGCATACATTTATTATTGGTTAAACACCAACTAAAACCTTTATTTTTGTAATGTTGGATAAGTTATCGTAGGTTGTTGACAAGAAAAGTAATCATTAGTGTATACATAACAATTTAAGAGGTTGGAAATTTAAATTCTCTCACGTTCAAATATTATAGGACTAAAAAAAAAAGAAAGATAAGCTATCATGTACTATCAAAAAGTACGAACCATTATATAGTGACTTAGTATGTGAATGCGAGAATAATGGTAGTGAAATTGATTAAAAACAATGAAATTAAAGTTGAAGTATTTTATTATATATGAAATTCTTTTTTAAAAAAATTTAATTAAAATATGAATGTTAGTATATATTATCTATAACAAATTGTTTCTAATATATTTATGAATGTTTGGGCAATTTATGTACATACTAACTATTATTACTAGACAAATCGTTTGATCTTAAAATATTTTATTCTAAAAAAGTGTAAAACATTAATTCTTGTGTCACTAATTAACCACCATAGTTTGAACCACTAACATTATATTTGATTTCCTAAAAGTCTTTTGATCATTAGCATACAAAAGTGATGAATTATATTTCAGAAATGGATATAAAACCTACAAGATATTAAACATGCCACTCTAACACTTAAAATAGGTTAAGTGCTTTTAAAGATTTGTGTAAGAGCATTCAAAGTAAAAAAGATAGTATTGCAAGATTTCCAATAGAAAATGTAGGATTTTTTTTTTTTTTTTTAATTTTAAAAAAAGACACTTTTTATTTTAAAGTTATATAGGTTCCACCAAATTACCCAATTGTCTCATATCCCACCCTTGACTGAAGAGAGAGAGAGAGAAATTAGTTAGAGAGAGAATTTAAAAAAGACATGCAAAAATACTAGTTTTAGGGTTTGAGTTGGTTGGTTTTAAGATTGACCAATTTTTTTTCTCGTAATTAATAAAATAGGATTTTTAACATATTGATAAGAATTAAACATGCAATAATAAGAGGCAATTTAGATTGAAGTATATATAGTTTATCTGCCTAGGTTCAAGTATAGTTTATCTAAAAAAAGAGTTCAAGCACAGTATCATGTTTTTTTATTTTTTTTACATATTTATACGTTATGAGAGTGGGTTTATTGAAGAAAGAAAAGATTAATACAACCCGAAAAACCCAACTCAGTCCAACCCCAACCCGAAAATATAGGTCGGGTTGGTTGGGTTGCCCTAATACATATGGTTGAATTGGTTAGCGAATAGACCACTCAAAAATTTAGGTCAGTCCAAAAAACTTCCGTAACTCAATTCAACTCGGACTATGTACACCCCTATGTCTAAGTCAGTTTAAGCGTGCAAACAAATAGATATGATTTTTTGAGCTATCTAAGAACAAAATTTGAACTTTTGACCTTTAGATCCTAAGCATACATTTTATTTTAGTTGAGTTATGCTTTTATTAGTTAATTTTTAAGTTTGTTTTTTTTTTCTTCATTTTATCTTTAATTGTACTAAAACTATTAACATCTTTAAATGAATTTTAAATAATATTAACTTCAAATTTAAAACTAATTAAAGTTTTTTGAAAGCACAAATATTAAAATTGGACTTTAGAAAAATTTAAAAAGTAAAATAAACAAAACTGAAAGTGGATTAAAATAGAATAAATTTAAAAAGTTTAGGGGAGTAAAGTTGAACTTTTGAAAATTTATCCTATAAAAAAAAAAAAAAAAAAAAAAAAAAGTTGAAACCCTTAAATTTATAAGTATGAAATGATACTGATTTATAAGTATGAAATGATAGTGCGTTTATAAATTTATTTTTTTTTAAATGGCGTTTATTTTTAACAAGTGACTATGGCCATATATCAGAAGCTCAAAATTAAGTTGAGTGCTAAGTATTAATACATATATTAATAATGTATTATAAATACTCGATATTATAAAAAATTAATATTTAACAATATCTATATTATAAAAAAAAATATATGACAATATTCGTTAATAATAATTATATTAGTTAAATTTTTTAAAAAAAGAATCGTATTTATAAATTTTTTTCAGCTAAGTTTTAAAAATAAACTCAACGGCAGTTATTTTCTTTTTTTTTTAACACTCAACTTTAGAGCTGCTACCCACAAATATTCAATTTTCTTAGGGCTCGTTTGATAATGTTTTTGTTTCCCATTTCTCATTTCTGTTTCTTGTTTTTTGAGAAACATATTCGTTTGATAATTGTTCCCGTTTCCCAAAAATTTAAAAAACGTTTTTTAAATTGTATGGAAAAATGAAAAACTACTTTTTAAGCAGGTGTTATTCACTTACATATATTTTTGCTTCTTTATATTAACAAAATTAACGGTTGGTCATGATTAACACCTAGTTTTAAAGTAATGTAATTGTCATATATTTGAGTCGACATATTTTCATACGAATAATTCGTAGTAAAAAACAACATATTAAACTTTGCTCTTATTTTAGCATTGAGATTTATTTGTATTTTTTTATAATTATCTTTTTAATGCATATTATTTTTATACACTTATTAAAAAATAAAAAGAAATCAAGAAATTAAGAAACAAGAAACCAAAAATTGCTATCAAATAAGTTTTGTTCATTAATTTTTAAGAAACAAGAAATAGAAATAGTTACCAAACATATTCTTATTTTTTGTTTTGAGAAAAAAGAAACAAAAAACAAGAAATGAAAAATAAGAAACATGAAACAAAAACATTATCAAACGAGTCTTAGTTGTCTCTCCGTTAGCTAAAGATTGATTCAACTTTTTTAGCATTCATACTTGAAAATATTTTAAATCTAATTATTTATTAAAAAAAAGCCCACGCTGATCATTGATGTAAATGTCGTGTTTTGTAGTTTAACATAAATCTTATACTGCATCATTCTTTAAAAAAAAAAAAAGAAAAAAAAAATCTTATACAGCAACCCAAGGTTTTTGTTAAATATGTATATACCCACCTGTACTTGGTCAAACTACTTAAAGCATTGTATATACTCTGTTTTTTTAGAACAGAATATTCAAATTTCCACCCAATTTCTTATTTAAATTTAAAAAAGATTAAAACAATTTTAGATGAAATTAAAAGTTAAAAATTAAACTTTTACCTCTAAACTTTTAATTTCATCTAATTTCATCTAAACTTAAATATGTGTTGCCATATTTAAGTTATGTTCAATAGTTACAAAAGTCAATCCTGAACTCTAAAATATTATTCCACAAAAAAAAAATCACCTAGAATTCTAAAAAAAAAAAAAAAAACTCAAAACTCATAATTTCAACAAAAACCACGTTTTCGACAAAATTAACTTTCATTAAGCTGGCACAATATCAATGGAATAAAATTTTCAAAACTCACAAATTTCAACAAAAATCGAAGTCTACCGAAAAGGTTAGTGAGATGTTGGTTTGATTGATTAGTTGTAATTTAATTTATTTTTATTATCACAAGTTTAATCCTAAAAATCAGTAGTTGACTCTCATTTTATTTGAGAGCAATAATATTCTTTATGTGGAGTAATCTCTTCTCCAATTTGAACTTTCATTCATTTTGCAATAGAAATATGTTTTACAATTACATTCTCTAAATACACGTGATTATGATTTTTGTTGGTGAATTTCCAAACGAAAATCTATTCGTGGTAAAATTGCAACATTGAACAAAGTTTCGGTACGTAATAGGTCATATACTAGAAGAGAAAAAGTGCTGTTTTCATTGCTTCTTTTCTAGGCCTAAATCTTTCTAAGCTTTATTCTAAAAAAAAAAAAAAAAAAAAAAAACTTTCTAAGCTTTATGATCTTGTTTAATACAAACATTATAAATGGTCAAAGTAGTTATAGAAATTTAAGATAGATAGAAGTTGAAAATAAGTGAACCAAAATGAACATCTTCATTCAAAAAGTAGAAATATAAAATGATACAATGACTAAAGTATTGAACTAAACTCTGTGTTTTATTTAATCATGAATTTAACTGTTCATTTAACTGTTATTATAAAGCATTGATTAAACTATAAATAATGATGTTGTGTACTTTGATACACAAGAGATAGAGCTAATTCCATAAATTTGGGCTGACATTTTTTTTAAAATGTTGACTTATATTTTATAATATAACTCGTTTGCTCACCCATCAAATTTATTTTGATACTTCGCCATGTTTTATCTAGCTGGATAATGAATTATGTTACATCACATATTATGTCAAACTTTGCAAAAGAAAAAAAAAAGGAAATCAATATTTTATGTCAAATTATTATGTATTGATATAATTTTTAATCATCACAAAAAATCTTTAAAAATGAAAAGATTATAAATTTAGGTCATCACTTAAAAATTAATTTTCTACCCAATTTTATCACTTCCAAGTGTTGACCCTACAGTCATAAATAACAAAAAAAAAAAAGAGAAAAATAGATATTTCTTTGTTGTGTACGTGCTTTCTCTCGATATGTGTATACAACCATGTACTTCAAAAACAATTATAGCCAACCATATATTTTATAGTTTTTTTTTTTTTTTTTTTCAAAAAGTCTTTATTTTTAATTCCTTAAAGGTGCGTTTGTTTTTTGGACCTAAGAGTAGAGTGGAGTGAAAGAAAATGAAGTAGTTAATATTAATATGAAGTGGTTAACTATTCGTTTGGAGATTGAGGTTAATAGAAGTGGAGTAATAGAGTGGAATGGCTGATATATATATATATATATATTTTTTTTTTTTTTTGAAAATGTGGTTGAAGTAAATAATAACAATTATGTACTTGTAATTAAAAAATTATGAATTTTAATTATTCATCTCAATTGTTCTTCGCTGATCTTAAAAAACATTTTTATATTTTTTTAATTTAATAATAATTCAAATTGAAAAATTCAAATTCATGACATTTTAGTTCATTCACACATATACACCTTTAAGATAATTTAAAAAATATCATATTGAATTAATTTATATTTTATTTGTTATTAATTTATTATTATATTTTATTTGCAAATTTGTTCTTATTAATTTTCATAATTTTAGAAATATGCTTACTTGAAACTTTTTATTAAAAAATTGAGGTTTTTTATGAATTAAAATTATTATTAATTGATAATTTTTTATGAAATAATTCATTTTAAAATCGAATTATGAGTTAAATTAGATTACAACCAAATTAACACGCTATTTTTCAATAGAGTTAAAATTATTTTTAGAAATAAATATTTTAATATTAATGTTGGCTGAGATTAAAAGATAAGTTTGAAGAGATTTAATGTGAAATTTGATAAAAGAGTTTTTTTTTCTTAAAAATATATAGAAATTTGAAGGGTGATAAAAAAGTGATTGAAAAGGGGTTAAAAGTAGTTGTTTACTATAAAACAACAAACGAGGGATACCCTAACGACGGTTGGATGTAACAAAATAGAGCTGTAATATTTGAGTTAGTTATTTTGTGGACTTGATTATAGTTTATGTTAAGAAACGACAAACCTATATTTGAGTTAGTTATTTTATGGACTTGATTATAATTTATGTTAAGAAACGACAAACTTATCCAGATCTTTACATTCCTCCAACAAAGTACTGCATGCAAGCTTTCCTTACTGGCACACACAAGACGTCTCAACCACGGGTTTTCATTATGACTATTTCTTAGTTCCCATATTGAGGTTTACAAATCTTTGTTTCATACTCAAGGCTCTTCCAATATGATTAAGTTAGGAGCGTAGCTCTGATACCATTTGTTAAGGAACGACAAACCTACTTGAATCTCCATATTAATATGATATTGTCCACTTTGAGTATAGGCTCTCATAACTTTATTTTTGAACATTTCTCAAAATGCCTCATACTAATAGAAATGTTTGTCTTCCTTTATAAATCCAAAATTTATTTCATCATACTAATAGAAATGTTTGTCTTCCTTTATAAATCCAAAATTTATTTTTTATTTAACCAACGTGGGATTACTATAACATTTTATTTGTATTCACAACAATTTAATAATTAAACTATATATACATAAAATTAAACCAATGTGGGCTTTGTTCGTTGTCCCTGCTAATGATATTTAAATGTTATAATTGTTGTCTAAAATTGAGATGTTGAAGAGTCGTATTTATTATAATTACAAGCATATAGACAAAATATTCCTTACCAAAAAAAAAAAAAAAAAAACAAACAATAATAGAGGTGAAGGATGTGGCTGCCAATAAAGAAGCTTTGACATCCACATGTAGAAATTGGCCCACAACATTCTTACAACGTCTATTTCTCTTTCATTTTCACATAATTTTTTCGAATCCAAATTTTCTTCTTCTTATTTGTATGTTTCAAAGTCGAACTTTTGTTTTTCTTTTCGTTATGTCATTTTTTATAGACTTAAAATTTGAATATGACTTCTTAATCACATGAGTATATTATGGTTGAACTATTATTTTTTGTTGGCAAATAGATACATGGGTGTTGATGTACCATTTTCTTATATCTCCACAAAATATAGTGAAATGGAAGAATTTTATGGTCTAAAATTTTAAATAAAACAACTATACAAATAATTAAAAACCTAAATAATTATTATGGATACAATGTTTAAGTACATATAACCCATATCTATTATAAACATGTTGGAGATATTCACCTTGTGACAATTGTCATCTCCAACATGACCCCTCGAGATGAGACCATATAATCAAATGGATCAGTGACGCAATGATTACATTGTTTGGTTGTAAACCAGTTCAACACCAACGTCACAGGTTCGATCTCGAGAATCAGTATTTGTCTCCCTCCTCCAATATGTATTCAAAAAAAAAAGAAAAAGATGAGACCATATAGGGAAGACCATCTTAGAATTGATCTAAATTTGTGGAATAGCCGTTTTGCTTACTTTTGTTATGGTCGGATCCAAACTTTTGAGATTGATTACCCGCTTGAGTCGGATCGGAATTTGGAAAACCAATAACTCACATGAATGTCTAATACCATATTAGATAATATAAGATTTCACTTAAAAATCGGGAAGTAACCCGTATCTTTTATAAAGATGTTGAAACATCCTCATTTTTCTAACGTGGAACAATTGTCACAAGCTGAATATCTCCAACAATTTATATGATTATTGACAAATAGACAAATTTAAAATCTACTCAGGAAAGGAGAATTTAATAATTTTTGTAGACGATATAATCTCTTTTTATCACACATCTATATATATACACTTGAATTTAATAAGCAGAGGGAATATTTATAAATAAATAAAAAAATCACAAACCTGTATTCTTTTTTAATATGAGCCAAGCTTTTAAAAATGTTCAACATACATAACCTTAATTATTTTTTTAAGCACTGCCTTAATTTTAGAGCTAGAAAATGCTAAATAAGATTGGCAACGAAATAAAATCAAAATTCCCAATTTCATATCGAATATTATATTATATAAGCGCTTATCTGGTGAGCGGATCTCGGTGGTAGGTGGGATTTGTAAATAAGATTAAATAAAATACGACGAATAGAAATGAATTTCGTTTGGATTTAGGCTTCCTAAATTTTAAATTTAATCAAAGTTGGAATGAAAATAGTTAACAAATTATCTATAATTTTTAAATAAATACAAAATTAAGAAACGTGGTAATAAATAAAGTGAATTAGATTCACTATCAGCCAACAGTAAATATAGATATGGTCTCGGTCCATAATGGTGGCTTTCCAACTAATTATTTGTTGGGCCAATATTCCATTTCTACACTTAAAATTGGTGCAAAAAACTCCAATTATTAAAAAAAATGTCGAATATTCTGCAAAGAAAAAATGTTGAGTCAAAAAATATTGATAATTACTGTCTACTATAATATAGCTCAAAATATATCTACTTATCTTTATATTGGTTAGGATATTGTCCACTTTAAATGCCACGATCGTTAAAAGTTATCAAAGTCTTAGATTTTTTAGTTCAAACTCTCATTAGAATGAGAGATCATGACTATAAAATCGAATGAAAATATAACTAATTTAAAAAGTCAATACGCCACCAATCAATTTAATTATTTTATTTAAAAAACCACTCTAAATATGAATGAATCATGATATGAATCCCACGAAGAATAGGATACACTAGAAAATAAAAAATAAATAACATACGAGCCTTCTTATTTTTATTACTATTATTATTAATACACATGAACCCTATAGAAATTCTCCTTCTTTTTTTTTTTTTTTTTTTTTTTTTTTTTTTTTTTGAATTTAGAAATTTCCCGTTTGAGTAAGGGAAGTCATTGAATAACACAATCAATCTACATTCAATTTCAATAAACTTTAACCATATATTTTTTTTTTAATGATAGAGACTATGTTATCACCAAATTTACATCATAGGAACTAAATTAAGTTTGAATACTAAATTATTATAAGTTTAAAAATAATAGTTAAATAGTTGTTTTTGTGAAAGATTAAAGATTAAAAACATTTTGTCAAAATCATCATACTTTGACATTTTGAATGTACTAACAATCACATGATGTGTAGTTTGAATTTTCAACTCCCACTGTAGAAAAAAAAAATATATCCCAACGATAGATAAAATATTAACTTTATAAAAGTATGGGTTTGAATTTTCAATTTCAATCATGTGTGACAAAAAAAAAAAAAAATCAATTAATCTTGAAAATGTGTTCACATGACTGTTGGTTTGATGTAGTGCAGCAGGTCTACATCTTGTGAATGCGATACTATATTTAAACATTTTATGAGACTATTCTGAGTTTTTTTTTCTTAAATAAAATTTAAATTCAACCATCTAGATTTAAATTTTTAACCCTTTTACTCATCTTATTATACATTATTTCATTTGATCTTTATCTCTTACTATCAAATTTTCAAAACTTGTTTTACAATGAAGTGACAAGATGTAAAAAATTAAATTGAAAGATATTTATATAGTATGCTATCTATAGAAAGATGTTAATAAATGGAATTAATTTTAATTTTATACCAAATAAATAAACAAGCCTTACTTTTTTATAAGAAGATAAACAAGCCTTTACTTAAGAGTTCGAAAGCATCAATAATATAATTACAATCGCGAGTTCAATTTTAAAAATTAATATTTAATGTATATAAGTTTTAATCTCCACTAAATTGTTGTACAGCCCAAAAAGTAAAGAAATAAAAAAATTCAGTTGTTAGACC
>JBBMKA010000030.1:6143433-6163249 GCA_037833695.1 Sechiopsis laciniata | reverse complement strand
GTATATAAGTTTTAATCTCCACTAAATTGTTGTACAGCCCAAAAAGTAAAGAAATAAAAAAATTCAGTTGTTAGACCAAAATTCTAATGATTAATGTAACGAAAATATCGATTAAATAATTGGTTTGAGATATAGAAGAAGTTATCGTGCACGTATATCATATATGATAAAAAAAGAAAGAAAGAAATAAAATAAAATAAAATAAAAATCTACATGAAGCATGATTTAAAGATCGATATAAGTCGAGTAGATTTTTGGCGTCTAAATTATTCATGACGGAAACCCATAAATCAAAGCCACCGCCGTGACGACACAAACATACATCCCCATCCCGGCGGCGTTGTTTCCAAAATTTGATTCGCCATTTTTCTTCAAAGTTCTTGAATCGCCGGAAAACAAGCTATTCGAATAGGATCCTGTTCTGCGATTTTCGAGCTTCTCTCTCGATTCATCTTTCAGGTTTGCATTTCGTCATTTGCTGCCATTACTTCCTTTTTTCCATGCTTCTGTAGTTGTTTGTTCTTTGCAGAAATCGCCTGATTGCGTTTGCTCTTTACTTGATTTCGTTTTTGTTTTCATTTGTAGAAGTTCGTTGACGGTCATCTAAGCTTTCGTTTCTCTCGGCTGCGGTTGTTTCTGAATCACAGTTTTGAGAGAATTTTCGTTTTCTCTCCGGTATAGAGCTCTATTGATTTCTCTCTTTTGTTTGATTTTCAGTACTAAGATTATATCGTTCGAGCTTGTGGAATGGAATGGTTGATTGTGATTATTCGCAAGTTAGGCGTTGTTTTTCCCCTTCCTTTCGTCTGTTTGAGTACTCTGTTGTTGTTGTGCAGTGTATGAATGAATGAATCTGTTCCTCTTAGTGTTTCAGCAACGAAATAGAGGATGTGTTTGGACTTTGGAGATTAGTGGCATGAATAATGCATTCAGCTATGGCGTTTGATATTTTAGCATCGATTCAATGCTTCATTTTCTATATTTACTTCGCGCAAGTTTTTGTTCATTTTGGTACCTGTCGTGTAACATCTTTTGATAAAGATGTCAATCTAATCTTGAAATTATGTGATTATTGTAGTTTTTACGATAGAAAATCATTTTCTTCTTTTTTTTGTGTGTGTGTGTGTGTTGTTTTTACATGTGTGGAAATATCAGTTTCACCTTTTAGACAGAATGTCGATTGGGTTGCTCTTCCATACTATCAATTAAAATGAACTGGAACTCCTTTAGGAGCTTTTTCTAGGAGTATGAATTAGGGTAGTGCATATGCTGTTATACACATTCAATGTCGTTGAGATATGCCTTGAACGACTGATTGCCCTACAATTAGTTAGACTGGTCGGAGGCAATGCCCCCGAAATTTCTACAAAATCTATATTTGTTATTTAATGGCCTTTTATGTATTTTGGGCCTATTATTAGTAATAGGGTTTAATGAGAGTACCTATATAAATTCGAGTTAAAACCTAGCCGCCCTATGATGTTCATTCTATATTTTCGCTCTCCTTAATAAAATTGTGCCTCCTCTCTGCTTGTGGACTAGCTAACACAACGTTAGTGAAACACGTTGTGTTTTTCTTTTTCTTCTATTTTTCGATTGTTGATTGCCGATTTCATTACAGTCTTATATTTCAATTTCTTCCTTCTCCTGTTACTTGCTAATTAAATTTTGTAGTTCTATAATTATAAGATGGAAAGTATTTGATGCATCTTTAACACTGACTAATTAAGCTTGTGTATCTATAAATTTTCTATTTTTTATAATTTTAAGATGGGGAGTTTTTGACGTATCTTTTAAATTGACTAGTTAGACTCACGTATCTGTAAGATATGTCCATTGTTTTTCAAATTGTATATAAATTTCTGTGAGTGAATTAAACTATATCTATGTGTATTATTCAATGTTTTCACATAAGGATGTAGTCTAGATGATTCGTCAGTTTGTTATTGGGGTAAAAATGCTAGCCTCATGTATTGTTGGGACAATGGATTCTCGCCCAACTATTTAGGTAACTTTATAATATGAATTGCTGAGAAAATTTTAAGAAACTAATGCTAGTAAAATAGGCTTTTCACGAATCACTATGTGATGGTATCTATCAATAACTTCTTTTGCAGACTGTATCTCTGTGTATTCTTGACCTGGTTCCGAGTACCTAACTTTTACAAAGCTAGAGATGGTTGCCTTTGGAAAGAAGTTAAAGGAAAGACAAATTGAAGAATGGCAAGGGTAAGAGCGGTCCACCAGTTTTTGTAGTGCATTAGCAAGTACCAACCATCTTGTACGCAAAAGGAAAGAATAGAAATTAAACAATGCTTCTTGTTTACATATAAATACTCTTTAACTTCCATTCTAGACTTCTATTATTCTAACTAGACGTCAATCGTTTATTCAAAATCTCTGATAAATAATGAGCTTGAGTTCAGGCATAGTCTCTTTAGTCATTACTTTCTTGAATACTTAATGAGAACTAAATCAATGGTCCTTGGCTAGACTTGCATTTTACTCGAACAATAGTCATAAATTCATCATTAGGACTATACCTTCATAAATGTTTTATAAGAAGTTGAGTTGAATAAAGATAAAATAGATTGATTAAAGTGGAATATGGATTTTCTAATGCCTTTGCATTTTAGAAGGGAAGAAAAAAGACGTTAAATATTACTTTCTAAATATGATTTTTATTTTTATTCTTGTGATACTTCCCACAGTTTTAAATTTATTTTCTGAAGTATATTTCTGATTGTTGATTATGCTATTCATGCTGTTGTTTTGTTTCACAATTTTGTTTCTTATGCAGATATTACATCAACTATAAGCTCATGAAGAAGAAGGTAAAACAATATGCTCAACAAATGGAAGTTGGGACACAAGATCGTCGGCATGTTCTCAAGGACTTTTCAAGAATGCTGGACAACCAGGTTTATATGCTCATCTTTTTTTCTCGAGAAGAGTTCATTATGACTTCAATAAGGGATTTTGTATGCAATTAATTAATTTCTTGTCAGGCATTTGACACCTGAAAATTCGTTATTCATTAATTGCGATGCTTAGTAGATCAATAGATGATGGTTCATAATTTTAAATTCTGAATCTCTAATTCAAGTGGTTAGGATTAGGAAATTTTAATTCTATTTGATTGTTGCCTTTTATGGTGTAAGCTCAAAAGAACTGAAATGGTATAGCATGCATGACATCAACATGTACGCAAACACAAGTAGATAAACCTTATGCTTATGACAGGAAGCAGATTGCAATAAATCGTGTGGTGATTGTTTGCGTGGGAGGCTCAGTAAATGTTTCCCATCTCTCTTTGTAGTTGTGTGTTTGTGTAGTAAGCTGTATGTGCTCAACCATGCACAACCCCTTTTCTTTCAATTGACGTGGTGGCATAATTTTGGAATTACAAATCATAAATTAGGTTTTGGCATTAATTTCTGAGCAGAAAATCACTTTACTGCTTTGGAACTGCATATTTTCTATATTATGAGATTATGTAAATCTAAGTTATGCTCACATCGGCTAACAATGTTGAAATGCTTTTTTTTTTTTTAACAAAATCAGATTGAGAAGATAGTACTTTTTTTGCTTGAGCAACAAGGCCTTCTTGCAAGCCGTATAGCCATACTTGATGAACGGCTTGATGCTCTTCAAGAAGAACCTGAAATATCCCACATAACTGAACTAAGAGAAGCTTACAGAGAAGCAGGCCAAGATCTTTTAAAGCTTCTATGCTTTGTTGAGATAAATGCAATTGGTCTGCGTAAAATTTTGAAAAAGTTTGACAAGCGGTTACGCTACAGATTTACTGATTACTATGTCAAAACACGTGCCAACCATCCTTACTCCCAGCTGCAGCAAGTTTTCAAACATGTGGTAATATGTCGTTGTCTGATGCTGATTTTTGTATTAGATACGATGTCTTGGGAATTTAATATTGTTCTAGACTCAAAGTTGTATGTCTCATGCCTGATTTTTTGTTTGAGTGAAAGATTACATGTAGAATAACTCGTAAGATTAATTTTTATTACCTGAATAGTATTTCACTAGCTAGAAATAAACTTGTAGGGAATAGGAGCTGTTGTTGGAGCCATATCACGTAACTTGCATGAACTCCAAGACCGTCAAGGAAGAAGCTATCTATCAATATATGATGAGCCTGTTCTTCCTCTCCAGGTTGGTTAAATGCTTTAGTATTCATCCCCATAGCCTTCTCTAACAAATGTAGCAGTAGTCAAAAGGTTACTTCAGCTATGTTATTTATTCGGATTCCCACATGCAGGACCCTGTAGTCGATTCAATTAGAGCTGCTGTGGACAGGTTAAGTAACTCAACAAACTTCCTTAACTTCTTGGCACAACATGCCCTCATTATGCAAGAAGACTTGCCTGCTTCCGTTGACGAACAAGTTGATGATAGAAATTACCACTCCATGTCTCTTTACTTGAACTTAGCGAATACCTTTTTGTACATGGTCAATACATATATTGTGGTCCCAACAGCCGATGACTACTCCATGAGCCTTGGAGCTGCAGCAACTGTATGTGGTATAGTAATTGGAGCAATGGCAGTTGCGCAAGTGTTCTCATCAGTTTACTTTAGTGCATGGTCAAATAGATCTTACTTCAGACCTCTAATATTTAGCAGTGTTGCTCTCTTTCTCGGGAACCTCTTATATGCCCTTGCTTATGATCTTCAATCACTCTGGGTTCTTTTAATTGGGCGTCTTTGCTGTGGGTAGGTAATCTCTTTTATCTATTTTTTAAAATTATTATTTATATTTTCTTTACTGAATAGTTAATTAGAATATAGTCTATTGTGATGTCTACTTTTTTTTTTTCTGTCGTTGTAAAATGATGCTCAACCTATTTTAGAGTTCCATTCCTTATTAATTATCTTTTGGGGCTGTCTTTTTCTTTTGCCTGCAGAACCTCATATGATTATTGACTTCTTGCATCTGTACCTATATATATAAATTTTTTTTCAGGCATGCCACTAACTAGAGCCAATATTAAAATGATTGCTCAGACTTGCCCTAAATTGTTTGTTATTCCATAGGAAACACATCCATAATCTAAGGGTGCTAATGTCTCTAAGCTGATGTGTAGTTTTGGTGTCAGCTTTTGGTGTAGGGAATAAATAATAAACGCTGGTTTGTTTTTGTTAAGTTAACCATTTTAGTCAGGTTAAGTAATTTAATAATTATTGCTTTAAAATCTATTAGTACCATTTTCTTGCAAGGTCTTAATAGCCATGCTTTGGATTGTGTTTAGGATCTTTTGAACTTTATAAATGAGAAGAATTAGAGATCTTGTTCTCTTTTTGGACGTTTCTTCTTGTTTAACCATGGATTTGGCCTAATCAAGAAGACTTTCTTCATCAGTCTTATTTACCTTAAAAAAACTAGGAATAATCAGATTCCCGTTTAAGCACTTAAGGTTATATGTTGTATACAAACTATAAAGATTTTGGTATAGTTTACCTTAAATGAGAGACTAAAATCTAGAACCGACTTTGAGGTAAATAGATAGGTGGTCACTATGGATTCAATCCACGTTGGTTGGCCACCTACCTAGGAATTAATTTCCTACAAGTTACTTTGACTACCAAATGTAGATGGTAGTAGGATCGTACAATTTTCACGTGACGTGAGAATAGTTGAGGTGTGGGTGAGCTGGACCGACTCACAGATATAGAAAAAAATTTGTTGTCTTTAGTGGGAAGGGGAATGAAGCAGTGAGTTGGGAACTGTTACAATGTACTTATGACGTTTGACAGAACTGTATTTTTCTAATGCAGATTGGGTTCAGCTCGGGCTGTGAATAGGCGTTATATCAGTGACTGTGTGCCGCTAAAAATTCGCATGCAAGCATCAGCAGGCTTTGTTAGTGCCAGTGCTCTAGGAATGGCTTGTGGTCCAGCTCTTGCCGGATTACTTCAAACAAAGTTTAAGATTTACAAGCTCACTTTTAATCAAAACACTTTGCCTGGTTGGGTTATGGCTGTGGCTTGGCTAATATATCTAGTATGGTTGTGTATCTCATTTCGTGAACCTTCACGGGAAAATGAAGAGAATACTCCACAAGAATCAAGTCAAGGTAATTTTATATGGCAATTGTTCAATATGGTCAATCTTAACATGAATACCATTACATTTTGATTTATCATTTTATTATTTTGGAGGGCACTTCCATACGGTTAGGTCAAGTGCATGTTTGTTATTATGTCCACCAGCGACCTTGATGTGTTTTTAGCATTAATAGAACCAATTTTATCTGATTACAACTTTTCAGTACTTGAATACTTCTGGAATCAAGTTAGAGACGTCACTAGGACATCTAATTGTACATTTCTTTGGAAGAATATAATTGTTTTAGGTTAAATTGCAAACTTAGTCCTTGAACCTTTTAGTTTGTGTTTAATAGGCCCGTGAACTTCAAAACGTTTTGAGGTCCCTAAACTTGTAATTTTTTGTCTTATAGATCCCTTAACTTTAATCCAATTATCTCACACATGCTAATTTTATATACCATGTCAATGTCAATGAACAGTTCAAAGTGAACAACTTGAGAAGGGTCTTCAACAACCATTGCTTATTACTTCACTAGCGAAGCCATCAGATGAAGATAGTGACCCAGAAGTTGATGACAGTGAAGAAGCTTCTGAGGATTCTCGCCTACCAGTGACTTCTATTAGTGCAGCTTATAGATTACTCACTCCTTCTGTTAAGGTATCTGCTATAGTCTAGAAAGTACTTGGACTTTCACATCATTCGTTATCATTAAATTGATTGATTGATATATTTTATGTTTTCATAGTGAATTTTAGCCTTAAAATAACTTGAATAATTGCTGGAAATTGGGTGTGACTTGAGGGGCCGTCTTTATTATAGTACCGGCAATGTTTTTAAATGAGTTTTATGCACATGAAATTTGACTACCAGCTGAATAATGTTGTCAACGGAAATTTGCTACTTTAAATTTTTTTAAAACAAATTGCCACATTCCGTTCATATACGACAATTTAGCTACTGTTGTTATGAAATGGCTTTTTTATTTCTTTTACTTCTTTTTCAAGATATGCTTTCTATCTAGTTACTGTTGTTTTGAAATAACACCTTTTCTTTTTGCGTTTGAGTTTGCATGTCATCATATTCTAACTGAACATTTGATGTCTACAGGTTCAATTGTTGATATATTTCATGCTCAAATATGCAATGGAAATTCTACTTTCAGAGTCTAGTGTTGTTACCACATACTACTTTGGTTGGACCACGAGCTCCGTGGCAATTTTTCTGTTTTGCCTTGGCTTAACAGTTCTCCCAGTAAATATCTGCGTCGGTAGTTACATTAGCAACATGTTTGAAGACAGGTAATACTTCAAAGAAATTATGGGAAAAATATTTTGTTTATTTTAAACTTTCCTTCCCGACCATAACTTCTCTCACTTACGGATTTAATTTCAATATCTTCCTCGCAGGCAAATACTATTGGTATCTGAAATTATCGTGTTGATAGGTGTCCTCTTAAGCTTCAATGTTATAATTCCGTACTCTGTGGTTCAATATGTCGGTTCTGGACTTATCATGTTTGTGGCAGCCGAAGTGCTTGAAGGTGAGGAGTTTACTGAAGTTGTCCTCAATTTCTTAAAGATCTAAATAATTCAAAAATATTTTTCAACTTCATCTTAAAGCATTTTCGTAAAACACTTGAGAAGTATTGTTTTCCCTCTCCAAAAAAAGGTAGTAAAGGAAAATCTTTATACAAGGAAGCTTAGAAAATTTCCCAAACTCACCCTTCTAGTCTTATATTTGAATAAGAAAAAATCTGGGAGTTTCTTTCGCTGGGTGAAAAAGAAATACTGGAGTCTTTTACTTAACAACTACCAAAAAATAGAACATACAAGGATCGACGCCCAATGAGATAAAACAACCAACCACCCACCCACAACATATGCCAATAAAATGTGTCTGAGCGGGCATTTACGGCAAGGAGAATGAAAATAATTATGAAGGAATAAGAATACAGGTAAAATATGGGGAGAATGATTATCTGTATTTGAGATGAAAGGAATGATTATGGAAGGAACTATTACCAATGTGTTTGGATGCAGAGAATGATTATGAAGAACAAAATAGTGAGAATGATGAGAAGAATGAAAAGTGGTTATAGCAAAATAAATAATGATTATGGAAGAATGAACGGTGATTATGTCATTTTCATTCTCCTTGCCCTAAACACTCCCTTAGTAATTGAACTAACTCTGCCTCTGAAAAATCATACATTTTATTAAGATTATGGTGTCATTTTGGTTTAGGATTGCTATTTTGTATTTTGAAAACTTTATCTTTAGTAAAATGGAAGGATGCCTTTTGTTCTTCCTACATCTGAGAATGACACAATTATACTTTTGATCGTGTCTGGCACAGGTGTGAACCTCTCACTTCTCTCCCGAGTTATGTCATCTCGGCTTTCCCGTGGAACCTACAATGGTGGACTGCTATCGACAGAAGCCGGGACTATTGCACGAGTGATTGCAGATGGAACTATAACCCTTGCAGGTTACTTGGGCAGAAGTAGGCTGTTAAATGTTACACTCATTCCCTCCCTCCTCATTTGTGTAGTCTCCATTGTTTCCACCTTCTACACCTACAACTCTCTATACTGATAGCTCTATAGCTCTATAGCTCATTAGGTTTCTTTCTATCCCTCAAAACCCTCCATTCTTTTCCTTGTCCATTCCTTCTTCATTATGTCTTGCAGGTATATTATTTAGATCATTTATTGGATTTTAAATTTAATGCTCTCATAATTTGCTCCCATTTCATGCTTGTTGTATAGAGGCTCTGAGCCTCCTCTTAGAAGAAGTAGAGGTGATTTATCAGCATGTGGCAAATTTGTGAGATTTTGTTTTAAGTTTATTGTTCTTGCTTATTTGAAAAACAACCTGAAAGATTTTGGACTACTCATTTATGTTTTAAAATTGTCGATAGGAAATGCAAATGAATTTGAGCAACTCCATTTGAGCAATCACCTCCCTTCCAGCTTTATCCTCAAGAAAATTGAAGGATGGCTTTAGTTTTTCTTTGAGTCATATAATGTTATTAGAACTGTACTTGTTTAAGCAAATTTCACTTGAAGTTTATTCTTTATTGAAAAAGATTTGGCTGCACCTCCAGCAACTGTTTTAAGAGCCACAAAAAGAGATTTAAAAAAAAAAAAAATTGTGGCTCTTAAAGCATCACATCAGCAATGGCATGTGTGGGGTGAAGCTGATCTTTCTCTTTCTTTATTTTATATATATAGTTTTCTTTTTATACATTTTTTATGATTCATATTTTTAAATTTAGTGATTTTTTTAATGATTATATATGTCTTTAACAAATATACGAAGATCTTTATTCCTCATTAACTCTTATCATGGACATATTTATTGGCATCAATTGAATTGACAAATTCATACTAAATTTAATACAGTTGAAATGATCGAATATATCAAATCTTTGATCACTGTTCTTTTCGCCGAATCCAACTCCCCATTGGCGGATGGTAGAAGGGACGGGGGGTCATGGCCGACCCAGATTTGTCCAATTCATCTAGTTTTAGTTTTTTTTTTTTAAATTTCCTTCTCTTTTTTTGTACTTTTTTTTTCTCATTTGTCTCCTTTTTTTTATTAGGTTAAAATATTATTTTGGTCTCTCGATTTTGGGATTTGTTTCATTTTGATTCCACGACTTTTAAACGTCTAATTTTAGTCAATTGATTTTGCGGTTTGTCCAATTTTAGTCCTCAACTTTTAATTGTCTAATTTTGGACCCTTGGCTTTGCTATTAGTCCAATTTTAGTACCTCAACTTTTAAATGTTTTTAAATTTGGTCTTTGGACTATCAAAAAAGTTAAAAAAAAATGGTCCTTTAGTCAAATGATTTTTTTCTCACTCCTAAATTATTTTCTCTATCTTCTATCTTTCATAATTTCTCTCTCTAGAAGTTTTACTTCTCTTCAACCCACCTCTCTTCCCCTCTTTGCTTTTTTATTTCTTCTTTCATTCTCTTTCTTTTTTTCTTGGTTCCATGGTGGACTATTTTGAAAATAAAAAGTGACAAATCAAAGTAGGAAAATGATTATTTAAAAAAATTATTTCATGTTAAACAATTTGATGAGTAAATTGAAGAGAGAATAAGAGAAAAAAAAAAAGAAGGAAAGAGGACTAGAGAAATGGATTTAAGAGAGATAAAACTTTTAGAAAGAGAAATAATGAAAGAGGGAAGAGAGAGAAAATAATTTAAGAGTGAGAAAAAAATTCATTTGACTAAAAGACCATTTTTTAACTTTCTTGATAGTCTAGAGACTAAATTTGAACATTTGAAAGTCGAGGAATCAAAATTGGACAAACAGCAAAGTCGAGAGACTAGTATTTTAACCTTTTTATTAATATATTATATTTTGTACCTTTTTCCTTTTTTTAATAGGGTTTCTCTTTTTTATTTTTTCTTTCTTTTTTGTATTTTCCACCTTGTTTCTCTTTTTCCTTTTTTCTTGAATACGGACATACACATATATTATATATTATATTATTTTTGGTTTTTATTATATTTTAATTCTTTTCTTTATTTTTCTTCAACACCTTCTTTCTTTATTATTATTACTATTTTTGAATTATATATTATATATTTAATAAATTGTTATTTAAAAATATATAGAAATATTTTTAAACACTTATATGTTTTGTATAAATATTTTTAAAAACAATTTTCTACATATTTTTATATTTTCTTATATATGTCTCAATTATTATTTACAAAATTATATTTATGAAATTTTATAATTTAATTGTTTTTAAAATGTTATTAATTTTTTTTATCAAATAAATGTTAATATTTGATTCTATAAAAAAAACTTTAGTATTATATAATTAAAAATTTAAGAAAATATTGGATAGTATATTGAAAATTTAAAGAATCAAACTAGTTCGAAGATAATTTTTATATATTTATAAAACATAATCTTCTACTCCTAATTATTATTTTTTTAAATTCTAAAAAAAAAAAAAATTATATTTGTTTTATCTTAAAAAAAATTATTATGGTTTTTTAAAAGAAAATCTTGGGGTGAGAAACTAAAATATTAAGAGTTTAATCCATAACATCTCACTTACCGTGTAATTAATTTTTATGAATTTTATTGATAATAAGATACTGTGCCTTGTGAATTAAAAAGTTTGTCTGGTAAAAACTTTAGAGGTATGTATATCTGCACATTTGCGCAAAAAAAAAAAAAAATCTGGCCACCAAACCATAAGACTTGGATCTGCCCCTATCTATATATTTGAACAAAAAAAAAACAGAAAAAAAATTTGACCCCAAACCATAAGTCCTGGATCCAACTCTGCAACTCCCCAATAGGACTGTATTAGGCATTATTTATTTAATTAAAATTAGATTTATAAACCGTATAACTTCAACCGAAATAACAAATATTAATATTTGAAGAACCCTAAATACACTTTCGAGTAGTGCCGACGATTTATAATGATTGATGACAAGAAAAACCATTAATTAAGTATAAAAGACAAACATAATCCATCAACTAGATAATCATTCCTTTAATAACAAAATCAAATATATTAGAGTGTTCATACACATTACATAATAATTCTTACAGAAACAACAAATTAACTGAGAATTGTGAAGAGTATATCTAAGAATCTCAACACAACTAATAGTTACAACACGTAAAAAAAATGTAATTAAACAAGTACATTATTTTGTATAATAATTTATAGGCTGCGATTGATCTTTGCCATAGCTCAAGGGTTTAAAGTCCGAGCTGGAAGATGAAAATCCAACGGCTCAAAATTCATCATGAACGGAATCGTGTCCATCCTAGGTTCCGATTCATAATGTCTTTCTTCTAATTTTATGGAACAACAATTGTCGGTCCTAAATTAGAAAGTGTCACATCATCAAACATCAATGATACTGAAACATATGACCCATAGAAAGTCATAGGCATCACAGACTCCAACAAACCACCATAAATCCGTCAAATCGGTTGTTGATTCGTGAAACTTTTGCATTACCTCGAGTTTCCCTCTATACTCGACGAGCTCAATGTGCCATATCTTGGAATGACATAGCTTTTCTCCCTATCCTTGCACTCCTCAACAATAGCTTTTAGCATTGAAATTGTCGACCAAGTTTTGGAGTAGAAATTGAAAGCAAAGATAGATTTCTCGTTGTTTATTTTTCAACGAGCAAAATCAAACGCATGAACCGGAGTCAAATAAGACTCGAGATATCCAAAAATAGGGTCATGAACAACATCGTCTAAGCGCTTCCAACACTATATTTTAGAGTAAAAAAGCTCACAAATTGTGTAAGAAAAAGAAAAAGGACGTTTGGATGAGAATTTATTGGAAGATAAATGGAGGATTTTGAAGCGTAAAGCGTTGGAACAAAGGACGAATAAGGCCATGTTTTGAGTGAAATAACATATTGTAGGAAGTGGAATGCCTTTAAATTAATTTGTGTGAATAATGATTAGTTATTTATATTAACTAATTGATGATTAGTTGTAGCTGTCAGCTGGATATTAGTTTTAACAACTTTACCCACTAATTAGCTTGTATAAATACATTAATTCATTGGTCAATACAAGTTTAGTTGAAGTTTCTCCATTTGATCAGCATAGCACTTGTAATAATTTCTTAGATAAAGTATTAAATTAATCTCAACTATACTAAGAATCTTCACTCAAATCACTCTTGCTGTCCTTCTCCTCTCAAAATAAATTTATTCACTTCATGCATGTGAAAATCTTTCGAATTTAACAAGAACGGATTATTGACTACATTTATCAAATTTTATGAGAGATAATTGATCAAATTAAAATTTTAAAAATTTAATTGTTACAAACATCATATTTTAATACTTTAAACGTTCTTTGTGCAATTTTTTCTTAAAGAATTATGAATGAATTGATGCACTTGTCTTTTAACTTAAGTTTATCTGATACATAAATCACAAACTTGTCTCATATCTATTATATAAGGGAAAATAAAGTTACAAAAATGAACAATATTTTGACTTATCGTCCTTATCATGATCAATGTACAGTTTATTGATTTCTTTCAATGGACGTAATTCTGTTCTAATTTTAAGATGAAAAATCAAGGTCTGAAAAAAAAGTTGAAATGACCTTGAAATTTACAGAAAGGCAATTATTCCAAAAAAAAAAAAAAAAAAAAAAAAAAAAAAAAGAAAAAAAGAAAAAAAAGCTTTTCCTAGTTCAAAAAACTTCAGGCTTTCCTCCCAAACTTTCCAAATCCACCAAGAGCATAATTTGTCTCTTCATGCTTTTTTCTCACGAAGCTTGTGAAAAGGCAACACAAATAATCAAACATCTTTACGAATACGACAAGTTAATGAACGCATTAATGAAATAAGAAATTAAAATTGACCATTCTTGTTCTCCTTTGATATATTTCCAAACTAATCTTTGAGAAAAAGAAGCAAATTATTGAGCCCACCATGAAAGAGCCATCCACCCGCCATGCTTTCCCATTTGCCATCTTCTGTTTGTTGGCTTGCTTTTGAACAAGATTCCATCTTCTTCTACATCGATGTCGAAAGGCACTGCAACGACAACCATACCTACGATTCAAATGATCTTTTGGTTTATTGTCTGGTTTAGAATTTGAGCTTCCTATTAATGTGAGATGTAATATGGTCTCTATCATAAGGTGGTTGTAACAATTAAATTCTTTGACCAAAAAGTTTGCTTCTTTTTATCAATGTTCCAAACAGAACACACTTCAGAATATGCAATCTCCTTGTATTAGAGAGGCCTCACAGGCCTGCCTTCGAGGCTGCTGTCGCCCTCCATTTCTCGGTCTTCCCGATTCTTCCCGGCCTTCATTTCGCAGGTCGCCTGCAGCTTCAACTCCTGCACACAGCTTTCATGGAGCAACTGAGAAGTCTCTTCTTCACCCAAATGCTCGCTTCTCCGACCACGAATCGATTCCCTCACTAAAGGATGCATATACTTACTTCATTAGAGCATACCCTCAGTACTCTGATACACAACAGATTGATCAAATCCGAGCTGATGAATATAATCATCTCGCTCACTCCAAACACGTCTGTCTCGACTACAACGGTCAGTGTCTCTTTTCCTACACTCAACAGCAGAGTTTTTCAATGGCTCCAGTTGCTTCTTCTTCTTCTCCATCAGGTTCCCCTCCTTCGTTTTGGCATTCCCCAGGATCTCCATTCTTCAACATCTCCCATAGATCAGTGAAACCAAATCCCCAGGCGACGAATAGTGGTCAAGAATCAGAATTCGAGTCCGGAATCAGAAGTAGAATCATGAAGTTTATGAACTTATCAGAAGAAGATTATGCTATGGTGTTCACTGCCAATCAATCAGCAGCCTTCAAACTTCTAGCAGACACTTACCCTTTTCAGCACAACAGAAATTTGGTCACAGTCTATGATCACAAAAGCGAGGCAGTTGAACTAATGGTCGAAAGCTCCAAGAAGAAAGGAGCTAGAATCAGCTCAGCCGAGTTCATATGGCCAAATCTAACAATTTCTACACAAAAACTAAGAAGACTAATAGTCGGAAAACGAAAGAAGACGAGAAAGTCGAAAAGGGGGCTATTCGTTTTCCCAGTTCAGTCAAGAGTAACAGGAACTCCATATTCTTATCAATGGCTCAACATAGCTCAAGAAAATGATTGGGATGTCTGCCTAGATACATGTTCACTCGGACCAAAAGACTTGGAAACTTTAGGCCTCTCTCTTTTCAAGCCTGAATTTTTAATCTCATCTTTCTACAAAGTTTTTGGGAAAAACCCATCAGGATTTGGCTGTTTGTTCGTAAAGAAATCAAATGTTTCATTCATGGAGAGCTTAATCACCTCCCCTGCAAACATTGGGGTTATAAGCCTTATATCAACATCACCACAATTCCAATTTCCAGAAGAACCAGAAACAACAACAGAAATCAAAACCAACCAATTCTCAAACCACACCCTACAAAATCAAAACCCCACTACACCAGATTCATCAAATTTACCTGAAATTGCAGAAGCCACTGAAATCGAAGAGGAAGAAGAACTCTCAATCACAGGAATCATCGAATCGGAGACGCCCTACGAATCGGCTCGATCTACAAACACAGAAATTGAAGTAAACTGCAGAGGATTAGATCACGCAGATTCAATAGGTTTAAGATTAATCAGCATCAGAACAAGGTACCTGATCAATTGGGTCACAAACGCATTGACGAATCTCCAACACCCAAACCCAAATGCAGAATCAGGGGTTAGCCAAACCCTAGTCAGAATCTACGGCCCCAAAATCGCAATCAATCGAGGACCCGCTTTGGCATTCAACGTGTTCGATTGGAAAGGGGAAAAGGTGGATCCGGGTCTGGTTCAGAAACTCGCCGATCGGAGCAATATCTCGTTGAGCCATGGATTTCTGAACCAGGTGGGTTTTGGGGACAAGAACGAGGAGGAGATTGTGATGAGAAAAGAGAGAGTTGGGGAAGAAGGTGAAAGAATGGAGAAACGCCATTGTTGGATCTCTGTGGTGACGGCCGGGATTGGGTTTTTGACGGATTTTGAAGATGTTTACAGGCTTTGGGCGTTTGTTTCCAGGTTTTTGGATGCAGATTTTGTGGAGAAAGAAAGATGGAGATATATGGCTCTTAATCAAAACACCATTGAAGTTTAAAACTGCAATTTTCTGAATCTAATCCATGAAACTCAAATCAATTCTTTTTAATGAATATTTCTTTCCCTCTCTTTAATTTCCATTTTCAGTGAAATGTAGGGTTCACTCTTTCAAAAAAAAAAAAAAAAAAGAATGAAAGCAAAAAATAAATCAATCAAACCATTCCCTTTTTCTTTTTTTTTTATCAAGTTTGATCATTTCGTTAATATCATAAAAAAATCGACTAAAGAAAGATAGAAATATATTAGTATTTAGAATTGATTAACGAATAAATTTAGATATAAAATATGAAGTAAAAATATTATAAATATTATGTTATTCATGAAAAGAGTTGGTTTTTTTTGTTAGTAAAATTAAAAAATAAAAAAAAAATAAAAATAAAAATCTTGAAATCAAATTGAAAATGAAACTCCTTATTGAAATTAAATTGAACCAAATGAAATCAATAATTTTATATTTTATTGAATATAATTTTGGACTGGGAATATTGATTGATTTGGTACAAAAAGTGACCTGAAATCACTAGCTACTATTAAAATGAATTGAATACTACATTTTTTTGATGAATTTTCGAAGCAGCACGTGCTTGATGATGGATGTGCATTAATATTATTTGGCAAAATGGTGGTTTGGGGATGGAGATTTCCGATGGTGGGAGAGGAAGGGGAAGTAATAGCTTGTGGTCGAGGCAAGAGGTGATTACTGATGTGCTTCATTTTGAAGAGCCATTTTTTGGATTGCGAGGTAGGATAGCAAGTCCGAGATCATAATGGAGATGGTTTGGTTGGAGCCGGAGTGCGACATGCACAATTGGCGCAACATCAAGGTGTAGCAGAGGAACAACAGATGGATTGTTAAAGGGATGGACACCCTTTGGACAATCCAAAAGCCTCTGTTTGTTATGTTTAAGTTTATTTCAATTTATATTCCATAAAGTCTTTGTTATTCGTGTTAGTTTCAGTATGGTCATATTTTTTAGTTTTTGTCTCTTTTGGTCTGAAGAGGAGCTGATTGATAAAGGATTTGAGTGTTTCTTTCGATGGAGTTTTCGTTCATCTACGGTGTTAAAACTCTTGTCTTCTACTTTGAAGGGTTCTTGTTCCTCAGTAGTCATTATGTTGTCTGGATTAACCCTTAAAGTTTTTTTAACGTCAACCCTTATTGTTGTGGTGACTATTTGTTACTGGTCTATTACGTTAGGATCTACCATTTCTTTATGCAAATCGACCAGATTGAAAGATGTCTCGAATCCTTTTTTAAGTTCTTTACTTATTAGTTTTTCTTCTTTTGCTTGGTCATGGTTCGACATGTGGTTCAGGCCAAGTTCAAAAAGTTGGTGTAAGTTTCAATTTCTATATTAACGAAGTACTTTACTTTCAAAAAAAAAGAAAAGAAAAAGAATTGAAGGTCATTTCAAAAAGAATTATAAAAAAATGAATTGAAGGGAATCTTATGTATTAAAAAAATAACGTTTTCGAATATTCGATTTCTCTACAACTACAATAAAGACATCGACAACTTTTGTGCTAGATTAAGTGCTCTACTACCCCTTCCCTCGCGTATTAACAGAATTTGGTATATACTTATTTTGGGATACTGATTTTTTTTTCTTTTATTCAAATAATTGGAGTATAAAATTTAGTACATAATGTTATAATAATATTTTTTCGTACACTCGACAATTAAGAAGTTATGAGTTCGAATCATTCACTTATAGATTGTTGAAATCTCAAACAAAAAAGTTCATTCCAAAAAATAAATAAATAAATAAAAGTAGCTGTAATCACAAAATATCTTTTTTTTTTGGAAAAGAAACAATTGTAATCACAAAGTATCAACATATGTTTTTTTCTAAAAACTAAAGTACATTCAGGGGTCGTTCATTACGTGATAATCCAAGATTCTTATGAAATGGGCATCTGCATTACCACATTTATTTTGCAGTAATGAAAAAATATCCAGGTATCGTGAGATACCCAGTATCCTAGGATGTCCATTTAAGAGCCATTTGAATATCCTCCTTGCAAGATTTTAGGATGCTCATGTAGAGGGCATCCTTGAATGATACTTTTGTCCTCACAATTTTTTTTTTTAATAAAATTTTATACTTTTATCAATTTTCTCTCTATATTTTGTGTAGTTTGTACCTTAAAAAATAATAATATATTCTTTTTAGTATATAATTATTAAACATTAACAATTAAGTATACACAATACATTCTTTTTAGTATATAATTATCATACATTAACAATTAAGTATACATAATTAATTATATTTATATTTTACATTTTGTTTTAAAATAATATGCATTAAATTGAATAATATTTGATTATTTTCAACAAAAAAATAAAGTGCATTCAACTTTGTTATATGTTTCAAATATAACTATCCTCACTTTCTATATTTAACAAATTTTCACTTGTTCAAGTAATAAATTAATTTTAGTTTTTTGCTTGGTATATTTATTTTAAAATATAATATTTAAATTAATAATAAAAAAAAACATTATATAGATTTTAATTATATAAATTAATGTGTAAACTAAGTTATGAGGACATTTAAAAAATTTATATGAACAAAACTTATAAAATAAATACACTTTTCTAAATACCCGTGAAAATATTACTACAAAACAAACATGATGTAAGAATACCGGACATCTGAAATTCTAAACATCTAAAATTTCAAGCATCAAAAGATTACAATTATCCTGATTAACCAAGTAAACAGCCCCTCAAGGCACACATTTGACTTTGAGGTTTCAAATTTACAGTTATACCAATAATAAATCGTTGTTAAACAAAAAAAATATATACATATTTTTTGTACCGGTTCTAGGGATATTGTCTCACATCTCAAAAAAAAAAAAAATCATAATTTGGATGTTGAACCCTTCAAACAATTAGAAGAAAAAAAATGTAAAAGGATATAATTCTTTTAATAGAGGGTTCTTGTGCCTACAACATATGCAGTAAGAACAATTGGGAAACATTGATCTACATTAAAGATCAACTTCATCAACTAGAAATATTTCACAGATAGTAGTTGAAATGTGCTTAAACTAATCCAAAAATTCTCATTGATCTACATTAAAGATCTAACTTCATCAACCTACAAAATAAAAATAATAGAAATATTTCACAGATAAAATAATTGAAATATACGTAAACTAATTCAAAAATTCTCATTGATATCTTATGCCCAAATCAGCAGTCACAAATACCAAAATGCTACAGTTCATGCTAAGATCATGGCAAAAAGTTGGAACTCCACGGATCATTCCAAGCTTCTTTTATTCAATATTAAATATAGAGAATAATCAAGCTTCTAAGTCTAAAGGGAAAAGGAAAAAGATTTGAAATCGAGACGAAAATGGCAAAGGAAAAATACAAAGAAGGTAAAATATGGAACATAAACACCAATGATTTTAAGCTTCAGAAGTTTTCTGATTTGGCTTGAAGACATACTTGACCAGAGAGTCCTTGATGGACAAGAGTTCAGGGAATTCGTTCTTCAACTTGGTTGCATCGAGCTCGTTGTTGCTCCGAGGGGCGACGATCACTTTTGCTTGCTCCTCCAGAGTGAAGTTCTTCCATGTGAAAGCAGGGTCAATGAATTTCTTGTACATCTCCAAGATCTCATTGTGGCTCACCACTCCTGGGTTGGTGAAGTTCCATATTCCAGTGAGGTTTCTTTTTGCCATTTCGATCGAGATCGGGAGGAGTTCATCCAAGATCGTCATCGAGTTTGGGATGTCAACAACCTTCTCGTATCTAGCTATCTTTGTAATGAAGTTGCGAGGGTTCGATAAGTCAGAGGATATCGGCATCCTAACGCGCAAGGTGCACACATTCTCATAGTTTTTCAGCAGATCCTCCACCTTTTAAACCCCCAAAAGTGTGAAAGTGACATAAAAACTGGATCAGCCCATCAGGTTCAAAGAACAAATTTGATGCATTCTAATTAACACAGCAATAAATGATCAGAAACTCAAGACAAATAAGTACAATGCTGCATTGGATTGAACCTAGAAAGTTTCCATTCTAATAAATGTAATATCAATCCAGAGACCA
>JBBMKA010000030.1:6126739-6143333 GCA_037833695.1 Sechiopsis laciniata | reverse complement strand
TATATATTGGTATTAAGAACCCCTCTTAAGAATTTAGTGGAGAAGCCTGTGTTTCTCAAAAAAAAAAAAAAAAAAAAAGAATTTAGTGGAGAAAGTGGGTCTCTCCGCTATCTGCCAATGCAGTTGAATGCCATTCTCCAGCAGATATGTCAACGTTTGGCAAAGATGAAGTAAAATAATTAACAAGGGTGTAGCCATATCAGCTGCTAATTACTCATGGCTAAACATAGAAAAATATGGCAAATAAAAAACAAAAAGCCTTTTGGAATGCACAAAACTGACTTTTTCTAATTGATGGGAGGAAGATGAAGATTAAGAAATGGAAATTGAGAAAATGAACTTTTTCTAAAACACAATTTTATCCTTTTATAGGTTACTTAAATTAGAAATATGGGAGTTAATTGCAACACTTATCAAACTTGAGGAGAGGTAATTGATCAAATTCAAAGTTTATGGGTGTAATTGTTACAAATACCATACTTTAGGGGTAGTTTGTGCAATTTTCCCAAATTAATACGTTTAGATTCATCATTTGATCCAAGCTGTGGAACAAAAAATTATTCATACAAATATTAGATATGTCGATTCAATTTAAGTGTAAGTATAAAGGAAAGATTTTATAGTAGGGCGTCGTTTAGCATATAGAAGCAATTAACCAGTTGGATACATTGATAACTGTGTTAAACATAACCTTCGAATAACAAAATAAAAATCGCCCTAGTGATAAAGCTAGTCTATGAGAATAATCGAGGTGAGTGTTATGAATAATTATCATTAAGATATTCGATATTATTATATATTCTATATGATTTGATAAGATATTTAGTAGATATTATCTAGTATTTGTTAGGAGATCTTTTGAGATTTTAATATTCATAGAAAATCAGAAGGTTTAGACTTTTTCGAGTCTCGACTTAAGCACAGAAGTTCAAAGTAAAATCTTATACCCAAATCAGCAATATTACAAAATACCAAAGCGCTACATCTTGTTAGCTGAACATGGGCTAAGTTGGAATTGGCTCCACAGACCATTTCAAGCTACTAGTATTCAATAACGATACGAACAAAATAATAGATTTGGCATTTAAATATGGATAATAATCAAGTTTCTATGTCCTAAATTCAAGAACTTACAAATACCAATGATTTTAAGCTGCAGAATGAAAAATACAAAGAAGGTAAAAGATGGAACAGAAATACCGATGATCTTAAGTCGCAGAAGTTTTCTGATTTGGCTTGAAGACATACTTGACCAGAGATTCCTTGATCGACAAGAGTTCGGGGAATTCGTCCTTCAACTTGCTCGCATCGAGCTCGTTGTTGCTCCGAGGGGCCACAATCACTTTGGCTTGCTCCTCCAAAGTGAAGTTCTTCCATGTGAAACTGGGGTCAATGAATTGCTTGTACATCTCCAAGATCTCATTGTGGCTCACCACTCCTGGATTGGTGAAGTTATATATTCCAGTGAGGTTTCTTTTTGCCATTTCAATCGAGATCGGGAGGAGTTCATCCAAGATCGACATCGAGTTTGGGATGTCGACAACCTTCTCATATCTTGTTATCTTCGTAATGAAGTTGCGAGGGTTCGATAAATCAGAGGATATTGGCATCCTAACGCGCAAGGTGCACACATTCTCATAGTTTTTCAGTAGATCCTCCACCTTTTTAGCCCCAAAATTTGAAAGTGACATAAAATAGAAGTTAGCCCATCAGATTCAAAGAATAAATTTGATAAATTCTCATCAAAATATCATATAATGATCAGGAATTCAAGACAAACAAGTACAATGCTGCTTGAATTGAACCTAGGAGTAGGAGGTTCTATTCCAATAAATTTAATATCAATCCAGATCTAAAATTTACAAACTCCACCAAGAAAAAGTCCACCCTAAAACATTCCCGGAGTATTTGTTTGTCAAATTTAAGGAGGATTTAGCTTGAGCATTTACTAACTACTCCTCAAAGATTACATTCAAACGATTTCTTGTAAGTACTCAAAATAACTTTTGATTTCTAACTAGTGAAAATAACTCTTCATTTCTAACCACTCATTTCTAATCATTCATTTTTAATTACTCAAAATAACTCCTCATTTTTAATCAATAATTTTGAATCATTCATTTTCAACTACTCAAAATAACTCATTTTTAACTACACGTGTCTACTCATACATTTTTAACTACTCAAAATAATTGTTCATTTCAAATTTACATCCAAACTTTTGTCTCTAATTCATCTACAAGAAAAAAAAAACAGATCACGAGTTTTTTTACTAAACTCCTCCATGAAAATCTACCTCCAATCTAGTTAAAACTCTCAATTTTCTAATTACTCAAACTAACTACTCATTCAAACACCTCCTCATGGTTAATTTCAATAGTGATTTCTCTAAACAGAACCATTAACTCTGTAATGACAGATTCACAATCAAATTTCACAATGCATCTAAAAAACATACAGCTCTAAAATCCAACAGATTCAAAATCAATCAATAATAAAAGAATCAAAAAGTAAAAATCTAGGGCTCACCATGGCTTTAGTCTTGGAATAAAAAGATCCAATAAAATTAGGGATTTCATCCTCCTTAAATCCAATCCCGGAATTGAGCGGATGCGAAGAATCGTACTCGAAAATGCAGCCAGTGGCGTAATTAACCAAGATCAAACCTCGCTCACGGCACACATCGGCCAAGCTCAAGGTTCCGACCACATTGGTTCTAATGGTCTCGATCTTATGCGATTCGCACCAGTCAACGTTGGGGCGGCCGGTGACGCCGGCGGCGTTGAACACGTGGGTGGGCTTCACGGCGGAGATGTCGGCCTCGAGGGAGACCCGGTTCTCGAGCCGGCCGGACCCATAAGCGAAATCGATTCCCTGTTGTTCACAGAGCTGCCCAAGCAAACCGCCGATCCAGCCGGTCCGACCGTAAATCAAGAACTTGAGAGAAGGAACCGAACCCATGGCAGAAGAACACAAGGAATTGAGGATTGAATCGAAGAAGAAGAAGAGATTAAGAAGTAATTGAACAAGTTCTTTCAATCTGAATCGTGAGGATTTATACGAATATATACACCACAATTTAAAATTTAAAAAAAAAAAAAGATTTATATAATATTTGTGTGTGCATTGTGTGTGTAAATTTTAAACTAATATATCGCTTTCGGTTTTTAGGCTGACTGATTAATGTGATGTATGAATTTTAGGATTTATCGTTATTGATTAATATTCCGAATCCAAAATTCAATAACCCAAATCAATATTCAGAAGAAGCTCACTTAAGTTACAAGTTTGTTTCTAAATCTTCAACAATTCCAAATATTTTCAGCTTTTTCTTTTCTCAGGAAGAAGAAACCCAAAAGTATGTAAATGGAAGGCTTACGTTTAGAATCGTGGGTTGGTTTATATATATATATATATATAAGAAATATTATTAAATAAAAAAATACTAATTTTAAGTTTATTATTTATTATTAATTTTTAAATTTAGGGATTAAAATGAATGTATTATTAGATAAAATTATGATAAGATGGATTGAAATGACAAATAGAAGTTTCATAAACTCAAATCCCTTAAATAAAATTTCTATATTTTATGTCAAAAGTATAATTTTAATATCAAATAAATGTTATTTTGTTACCATATAAAAGGAATATTATTTTGTTATTTATAAATGGTAAAAAAAAAAAAAAACAATGAAATTCCAATTTTATCTGAAGTCTAACAGCAAAATTCTCATTCTCACTATTGTGAGAGTAGTGTTTTTTCGGTCAAAGTCAGCGTTGAGATGGTATTTTTACCAATTAAATTTTGGATTGAGGCCTAAATGGATGTGAGGATGCTTGCAAAAGGTATTTTGTCTTCTACTTTTTCTACTCTTTCGTTTAACTGTACCCAAAAAGTTTGCGTTTTGAAGGGAACAGATGAGTTTCGGGTCTTGGGAGTCGTCATTTAGAAATAAACATAACTATTCTTCATGTTCACAGACGCTAATATCTATGATTTTCTTTTTTTGGATTGTTCAAGGAATGGCCATCCTTTGGACTATCCAAAATTTTAAGAAAGTTAGAATACGTTCTAGGCCTTGGCTTGTCACGGTTATTTTTATTTCTAATTTTATTCGAGCCTCATTTGTTGGAGTTAGCTTCAATGAGGTCATGTTTTTGTAGTTTTTATTTGTTTTGGTCCGTGGAGAAACTAGTTGATAAAGGATTTCTTATCAATGCGTTATTTGAGTGTTACTTTTCGATGGAGTCTTTATTCCTCTAAATTTTTTAAACTCTTGTTTTTTACTTTGAAGGGTTCTTGTTTCTCAATGGTCACTATGTTGTTAGGATTTACCCTTAAAGTCTTTTTAACGCCAACCTCTATTATTGTGGTGACTATTTGTTACCGATTTTTTACGTTAGGATCTACCATTCTTTTATGCAATTTGGCCAGATCGAAAGGTGTCTCGTATGCTTTTTTAAGTTATTTACTTAATAACTTTTCTTCTATTGGTTGGCTATGGTCTGAGATGTGGGCTGGGTCGAACTCAAAAGTTGGTGTAAGTTTTGGTTTCAATTTTAATGAAGTAGTTTGAATTGAATTGAATTAAAAAATAATAATAAAAATAAAATAAAATAAAAAATAAACATACCTATCTAGGTAAGCTGCCAAAAATCATTTAAAGAAGAAATGAACAAATTTAGTTTTTTAATAAGATCCGATGTTATTTTATTTTTTTGGTAAATTATAAATTTTATTTTTCAAAAATTTTCCATTATGTTTTAAAATTTCAATTAGAATTGAACATGAAAATAAGAATATTTTACCCTTGTTTAAATAAATTAAATAACGTTAAAAAATTACCCAACAAAATAATCAAAAGAAACAAATGGAGAAATATTAATAAGAATAAGAGATTATATATAAATGAAACTTTATTTAGTCATCCATTTTTCTATTAAATTGACATCCAAAACAATTATTGCCTCTAACTCCTATTTAAAAGAAAATTCAAACAAACTTTTAGCTCAATTCCTCCCCATTGTCTACCTCAAAATGAGTTAATATAAAAATCTCAATTCCTAACATTTAAAAAAAAATTCAAAATAACTACCTAAACTAACTTTTCTTTCAAACACCTTCGGACAATTTAAAATAAAATTGATGATTTTGGACGAAACCAAAATACAATATTTCGAGGACTAAAATTGGTATATAGTATATCACGTGAATTGATTTTTTTTAAGCAACCGATTTTTTTTTTTGGACAGATTTTAAATTTTATTAAAAATACAAAAATTAAATTAAATATTTAAAAGAAATACAGAAACTAAAATGATATTTTATCCCAGTTGATATAATTAAATTTACTCCAATTCATAAACTTAGACTTTTGGATTGATTGATGATTTAACATAATTAAATTTACCCGAATCCTTAAGCTTAAGCTTTTAGATTGATTGATGATTTAACATAATTTAACATACTTATAGATTGGTGATATATATATAAAGTTCTAAGACTTTCGGTATTGCGTCCATAAAGATTTATTATTTTTTTTTTGAATTTGCCTAAAATATGTGTTTGATCTATTTTATGCTTTATAGATTTCCTTAACTTAAAACTAAAAATAAAAATTTTCATACGAAATAAAATTTTAAAAAAAAGTATGCGTATTATTTTTATTTTATGACCGCGCGTTCAGCATTTTCAAATTTAATATAATGTGCAACGAATAAAAAAATAAAATAAACGTGGAAGTTAGTGGATTGGAGTTGTTGGTCCACGTTGCACAACTTGGCACTAATGATTGGATCCAAAAGTGCTGGCATTAGCACAACCCACCGTCACAAAATACCTTCCGAAAAAATATGGCAAAACAATCCATAAACTTTGGATAACAAAAAAATATGACAGAAGAATCCACAAATTATCCTAATTTTACGTTTGCAAAACGAAAATAATAATAATAATCATTTTAAAAAATGGGTTTTTTGTTCACGTCAATTAAAAAATTGTTTAAAAGGTTTGTTAAAGTAAACTATAAATTTTCCTAATTTTCGTTTGCCACAACGATAACAATAATAATAATTAAAAAAATGGTTTTCATATTATTTATTTATTTATATCCCTCTTTCCTACCCAACCCTTTTCTTTTACCCTCATCTCTCTTTCTTTCATTTTGATGTTCTTTTCTAATTTTCTGAGTGAGTTTTGAACCCAAATTTGATTTCAAATTGAGATTGAAACTAAATAAAAATTGACGACTAATTTTGTTCAATCACACATGATTTCACATTTGAGTTTGAAATTAATTAAATAAACCCATATCTCAATTTGCTTTGGTTGTCAAATTTAGAGCTTGAAATTGATTCGCGGGAGGATTGTTTTTTTTTTTTTTTTGAAGTTTCCAATAGGCAAGGGGTCAATCTGGAAATCAAACTTTGAAGGGTGTATTTAAGACTTAGGTGAAATCCATGATTAATAAGGCATTGCAAAAGGAGGCCTTGTTTCCATTGCTTTTTATTTCGCTTCCAATAAAAATTGTTGATGTTTGACTTTTGAATCATGATTAATGATTATTAGAAATATAGATAAATTTTAAAATATATCAATTATTATTGAGCTCAAACCCCTTCAAATATAAAATTAGTTTGGTTTCTAGTATTTCACGTTTTCTTAATGAAAGTTATAAGAATATAGTAGTTAAGGGGTTGTTTGTTTGTCATATTTAACTAGGATTTAGTTGAAAGAATTGTCAACTCTCTCTCTAACGAGTTTTTATTAACTATTTCTCATTTTTACGTTTAAAAATAACTCTTGTTTTTAATAATTCATTTGTAACTCCTAGATCATTTCTAACCACTCATTTTTTATTATTAATTTCAAATCAATCAAAATAACTCATTTTTAATCATTACTTTTTTAACTACTCATTTTAAATTTACATCCAAACAAGGTTTTAATTCTAACTCTTCTACACAAAAATCACATCCAAACAAATTTTTTGCTATAACTCTCAATTTTTAACTACTCATAATAACTCATCAGTACTCCATAAACTAAATCATCTTTAAATATGACAAACAAATAACCCCTAAGAAAGTAACACGATCACTTTGAGAACTAAATCTAATTAGGTAAAAAAACCTAAATAAAATTTTTTAATTTCATAATTACACACCAACAACGACTTCGAGAACAAGAACATAATGCTTGCATTATAACGTGTTACTAAATGGGCGAAAAAAAAGAAGGAAACATGAAGGGAAAAAAAGAACGTTTTTTTAGTATCAACAATATATTCTGTTGATATTATAACAAAATTATACTTTTTTAGTATAAATTGGAATAGGGAGACCAACCAACCCTATATAAATGATACTATTGCTTTAGAATCGAATCCGTAATCATGATATTAAACTGAATTATCACCAAATAATAAAACTATTAAGTCACTAACAAAATTTTGATACTAAACGATCATAATGCATTGTGCACTTTAAACATATTGTTTTTTTAGATACTTTAAACATATTGTTGAGAATACATATCGTGATATTGCATTATAACAATATGTATGATTGTTAAGATTTCAAAAAGAAGTATATTATAATACTTCTGTTATTAAGTATATGGATTTACATATTGAAGATATTTATGTGGAATACAATATTTATTGTATTTATAATTAAAACGATATTTATTAATAGTAAAATATAATAATTATTAACAATATAGTATTTAGTATTTATTTGAACTTCTACAAGGATGAAATTAGGGTTCTTATTTGGTCTTTGTTGAATATCAGAAAGAGAAAAAGGAAACAAGAATTGTGTTTTGACCGCCGAATCTTCAACGTTTCAGACCTATTCTGCTACTATACCACTACTATACCGCGGAACGCACACTAAACTCCAAGAAAATTGCTTGAAAAATGCAAGAAATGTGTCAGAAGAAATGGTTAGATACTAGGAAGATTGAAGGAAGAAGCCATTAGAAAAATGGGTCTCGATCGCTAGAAACAGTCGTGGTGGGTTTAAAAGAAAATATGGCAAAAATACAGTGGTTTTTCTTTCAAGTTTTCGGGAGAAAAGAAGGAGGGAGAAGAGAAACATTTTCATTAGCCGAAAGCAGGGTCGTCGTTGGCCGAAAACAACCGTCGGACGATTCCTTGGAAAGGCCAAGACAGAATGGGGATGGGGGTTTTTGTTTGCCGGAGGTTCCTTTGTTCTTTTGAACGAAATGAAGAAGAGTGTGATGAAATGGAGACAAAAAACAGTTTTGAAAATTTTATTTTAAGAAAAACATATTAATTAAGGAAAAGTAAATGAAGAAAATTGAAAATAGTATTAAATGTAATGGATGGGTAAAAAGGTAAATCTAGAAATTATAATGAAAAATTAAGAATACTAATTATTTATTTAAATGATCTATCCCGTACAATATCTCTTATAATTTCTTAACAATTTTTAATTACAATAATCGAGTAAATATTTACTCAAAATAGGTCATGTACAAGAATTTATGAGAAATTGACATGGTTGGACCATCTTCTGGATCTAAGGCCCATCACAACCTTTGGAGCCCATCATAGGCGGCCCACGCGTGTCGTGTCGATAGCGATTAGCCAGAAATATATATATATATATATATATATATATATAAAATAAAAGGTCGATTTGAAGATGATTCACTTTCATTACAAATTTACAGAACAAATGTATTTGTCGTCAGAAGAATTATTATTTTAGTTTATCTCTTACGGTATAAAATTGTCAGCTACATTGTTGACTTTTTTTAAAAAAGAAAATCTCTGGTTTAATCTTTCAATCAAAATAACACTTTCAAAGGATTAATAAATATGAAGTTTTTGTTGTTAATATAATTACTATTTTTTTATCTTAAATTAAATTTTAGTTACTATATATTTTTTTTAAAAAAATCTTAGTATACTGAGTTGTAACAAAAATAAAACAAAAAGGAAAATCACACTCATAATTGTTTAATAGAACTATTACTAGTATTTAATTAGATATATGCAATTTAAGCACAGCTCAGTGTTGCACTTGCAAATAATATAGCAGGTTTTTTTACTAAATTGAACAAAATGTTATTAGATCTATGTTTTTATTTACCCCATCTTTAGCAAGTTGGGGAGTGTCAACTAATAATATCTTTGGGTTGGCCTTATAACCCTCCAAATGATATGAGTTTGAGGTTTATTTTAAAAACATAGCACAAGTGACTAAAGCACACCCTAAACACTATCAACTAAGTTAGTTTAAATGCTCACAAATTTTAAGTTATGGATTAAAATTGGATTTGTGAAAGTTTAGAAAGCAAAATGATATTTTATTCAAATATATATATATATACGTACCACCACAGTTTTTAAACGAAAATATTATTTATTTAATTAAATAAAAGTATAAAATAAAAAAAATAATGTTGTTTTCCTACAATAATTATACCTCTTGTTGATTTCCAAAAAGAAAACATCTTACCATTATTGTCAGAATTGTTGCTCATGAAACCAACAAAATCTTTGAAACTAATTTCCAAAGAATCCACTCTTCCATAATTTTCCAAAACAATCCATACACATCAACTGGACTTCCAAATGCTTAACCCCTTTATCCATTTAATCAACCAAAAACAGTCATTAATATATATTGCCATGCATAGAGGAAATTCATGCAATTGTTATTTTTATTTTTATTTTTTCTAAATAGTGCAAATGTTCATTTCTTTATAAACTTTGTTTTTTAAGTTAATCATGAGAACTTCAAATTTATGATCTTTAGTTCATAAACACTCTTAAGGTAACCCTAAATATTAAAAAGGTTGAGCGTGATTTCTCAAAAAAAAAAAAAAAAAAAAAAAAAAACGACATTCCTACCCCTTAGATAATAGTCTAGGATTGCACCTCGAAATTAATTGACTTTGAGTGAAGTAACACATTTGTCTTATTATTGAAGAAGTTTTTTCATCTTTTCAATATGGGATCATCAACAATCCAACTAACATGTAATCACACACAATAACAATATATCTTTTTCATAAAATTATGGATGAAATGAAAGATACTCCTAAAAGGAAAGAGAAAAAAAAAAGAAAGCACAAGAAGTCTTGAATTTGATGAGTTATAAAGCCAACAATTTACAACCTTAAAGAAAAGACATGTTAATCCAATCTCTGTCACAATAAATCCTTAATCTCTAACCTCATTTTACAGTAAGCCAATCCCATGTTTTTTTTCTGTCACTTTCTCTTCTTCCTCCACAGTCCCAGTCAGACAAACTTTTACCAAAGCTAATAACATATTATATAATTTCGATGAAACTTAAATTTTTCATAGGACTCTTTATCTCTTGCGCTTGGACTTCAAGGATGTTACTGATTGAGAATTGCTGTGCCAGTTTCTCTTCCTTTGGTTGATGAACCAATTGTTTATTTGTTTCAGCTGCAACCCCGTCTCCTCCACGAGCTTTGCCTTGTCGTCTTCCTGAAACGAGGAAGACGAAATATTATAGAGATTTAAACTTATAACTCATCGTTTCGAATTGACCTGTTGAAACGAAACGTTGGAGATGAAGTTTTGTTTGTTTGGTTGGTTTTAACTTACAGTTGGGTAGGGCCACTTGGAATGTTGCTGCCACCAGTTTTTCAAAACTGTGGTTGTATCACCAGGTAATTTCCCTGCCCTTCTTTTTCTTAATATCTCCTCTCTCACATCTTCAATTCTTGACTTGAAACCCTGCAAAATAAGATCACATTGTACACTGTTCTTGAGCTACTAGCTAATCAGGTTTCATACCAAATTCAACAAGTTCATTCATATAAATAGGAACCAAGATCTTCCACTTTTTCATAATTGAAAAATTGGAGACGTGATAACTATTTGACTTATTATTTTGAAAGCTATGAACACCACTTTGTCTAACCAAAGAAAGATGATAAATTGCAACATTTTTTGTGCTTTTGCTGGTGGTTTTGGTGGGAAAGAAATGAGAGAATTTTCAATGATCATCACGATGGAAAATCAAGTCTGGTTTTATGGGAGGATATTATTTCTAATGCTGCGATGTAGTGTCGTAACTCTAATCTCTTTAAAAACTTTAATGCTTCCTCCATCGCTTTAAACCAACTGGAGAGTGTTTTGTAATCCTTAGCTTTAGTGTATGCTTCTCCATACACATTTATAAAGTATCTTTTTTCAAAAAATGTTTGACTCCACATACGTACGACGGTTCCAAGACCCATATTTAAAAAACAACAAAAGATTTTACAATTAAACTCTCACTCGTGTGGTTAGAATCTGAAACATCTAATCTAAAGATGCATACTTGAGGTCTCTACTAACAAGACCATTTCATTTCCATTAGTTCAAGTTTTGTTTGAGATTGTCATGACCTTTATAAAATATAATGGCGACAGAAATAAGTTATGGCGTTTTAATAAATTTCAATCTTGAATGTGAAAAAGGTATAATTGTAAAAACGTGGTTTGGAAGTGACATTAGATTTAATAGGAAGTCAATTTTAAAAGTTACGGTTAGCTTGATTTTATAATTTAACCCGTTATAAAGTGATTTTCTTTAAATTAAAAATAATTTACCAAATACTAAAATAATTGAAATTCTCTCCTAATCACTTTTAGCCACAAGATCAAAGGCTCAATTTGCAATGTAATAGGAAGCTTTTTTAGAACATATAAAAGGAACCTGTTTTAGCTCAATTTTTAGTTCCTGTCGAACCCTCTCCATCAATGATCTTTCGGATTCAGTTGGAAGCAGCGGCCCGAACCCCATCATGTCGTGTGCATCAGAACTGGATTGATCAAGCGAGAAGTCCACCGGAATGTCATCTTCGTCGTCTGACATAGTTGCACCAGTGCCTTCACCAAGGCTCACTCCTGAGGACCATATTGAATAGCAAACAAAGTTGGTTAAAGGACAACATAAATTTTAATATATCTCCATGTTTGGTAATGGTTGAAATTTTTTAAGGTCTTAACTTTTATCAAAGCAATATCATCAACAAGGAAAAAGCAAAAGCTTTAAACTACTTTGCCGGTGACAATAATTGGAGTTATGCATTTTCCATTAGAGCACAATAATAAAGGTTCCATCCTACAACTAACTGTACTAAAAGATCTCATTATATTGTAACAACCCCTTCCCCTACATGACAGCAATTGACAATAAACCCACATGTTGTTTGTCATTTCAACATGCTTCTCAATTTCTTTTCCATCCAAACAATGAATAAAATCAAGGGTGTAAGTGTAACAATTCAAAACCATCCCAGTTTCTAGAGCAAAATAAAAAATTTCTTAGATATTAATATGATAGGCTACAAACAAGCAACTTAGCCCTTGCACAAAACCTCATGGTAAAAGAAAAACCCATCTTAGTTTAAGTTTCTTAAAAAAAAAACAATTACAAATATGGAAGAGAGCATTTGAATCTCCATTAAAAAAAATACATCAATATGTAAACATTTTGAAAGATAATAATAGCTTGTTTGACTTGTTTACCAAATGTAATGCACTCTTTTTCTCTTTTAACAGATCTAAATTGAGTAGATAAAAAAAAAAAAAAAAAAAAAAAGCTGCATAAAGTGCAGCCATATAGTTTTGTTGAAATGCTGGTCGGATGAGCCTCCAGTGCCCTTTAGGCGGCATAGGGTCCTAATAAATAAAGGCTTGTCTTTGTACTTAAGACCCTACACCACAGCCCCTTAGGTCCTGAGCCCACAGTGATCATGAATAGTTTCTATGAATTCTACAAATGCTAGGGTTCAAAGAGAGACTAAAAAAGCAGAATATAACAGATCATCATTAGCTCCATTGGAGGTTTTGAAATTGAGAATATAGGGACCATTGTAGTTGTAGGTGGGCAGGTCTAAAACTGGCAAACCAATCAATAAGCAACAGATTACTTTTATTATATAATTTGTCAAGCTAGTTTCTTTAACCCCCAATCAGAAGATGGTTGCATTAATAATCATATAACTAAAAAGATCACTCACTCACTAATAAAGATTTAATTTCTTTTTTGAAATTTCTTGTTGGGTAATACCCATATCCTCAGAAATATGAGGCAAGCTTGAATGATTAATAAATGATACATTTTGCTTTTAAGGTCTATATATACATAGACATCATATATTAATATAAATATAAGAGGAAAAGGTGTAGCTTAGCTAGGTTCATGTACGAACTTTAGAAAGCAAAAAGATGAATATAATTATAATACTAAAGAGAATATTATAATATTGTTAACAGTGGAATAAGCAAGGTTATCGGTTGGTGTCCCCTATTGGTGGTACCCTCACCGAACCCAACAGACCAATCCTTTTCCTAACTACAATCTTGGTATTCACAAGTAGGCCCCTTTTGCACCCACTTCCATGGTTGCCCTTTAACCCCATAAACCTATGCCCCTTTCAAATTACTCTCTCATTTTTCTTTTTCTTTTTCTTTTTTTTCATTTTTATGTTTTTAGTTGAACTTCCTCCCCTCAACATCTTATTCCAAGGAGTTAGTCTTAATCAGTTAACTATATTGAGGTTAGCTACTCTTTTTTATTTCATTTCCCATCTCTCCAAATGGATATGTTGACTAATGTTAAATCACCAAAAGAGCTCAAGAGCTTAAATTGGTTAGGCTGAGGTAAATTTATGTATGTCAAACAACACACTTCCTCACTTGTGTGTTTGCATCTTCGGGTGCCTACTCCTCTTTGACAGATTCAAATTTGTTGAATCATGTTAAATCACTCATCAGCCCAAAAGCTAAAATAGGTGGATGAGTTAAATTTAATTATATCAACCAAATGGATCAAAATTTAAAATAATAATAATAACCTTCCAAGTTCTAACCTAACACTCATACAAAAACAAAGAAAACATGTATTATACAAATTAGAAAACGGCATGCATATACATCAAAGTTTTCACAATCAAACTTAGAGGGTGAAATCATGGGTTTAATTTTAAAAAACTGACACATGATCACGAGATACCTGTAAGAGCTTGTAAAGTATTTTCAATTTCACGGCAAGCCATAACAGCTTCCACTGCGTGGACTCTCACATGTTGCTGAAGCTGCTCTTTAAAAGAGCACAAAACGATCATATACTGCGCCTGAAAAAGTAACAAAAAAAAAAAAAAAAACCAAAATCCAAACTCAACCCACTTCCCAAAACCAAAACCCCAGAACAAAAAACACTAAACCAAATTTAAAAAACTCACAAGAAAATTGTCGAGTTCTTGGCGGTCATGAGGCGATAAGGAAAGGGCATGTTGTTGAGAAGCATAAGAGCGCAAAATATGGTACGCTTGAGCCAACTGAGCATCGATCAATGGAAGCTGATCAATGGGAGTGGCAACACGAAGACAAGCAACATGAGCGGATAAGAGCTGCTCATACATCGGATGAGTCGCGATCTCCGCCTTGAGTTGCCCGTCGCCGTTGACCGTAACACCGCCGCTAGAATCACCGGCCATTCCCAACCCAGATTCTTGCATTTTACCCAAAAGTTGGATGAGAGTGAAATTGAGAGGGAAAAAGGAAAAGGGGTTTGTTGGGATTGATTGATTGAAAATGGGTTTGATTGTGAAGAATATAGGGATCCGAGACACACAACTTTCTGCACCAGCTCTGAGAATTTCAGCAAAAATTTCACAAACAGAGAAAAAGAAAGGAGAGAGAATTTGTTTGTTTTGTTTTGTATGATCAGAGATGATGATCAATGGAGGAGAGATTGGTAAAAGAGAGCTGCAGAATCATTACTAAGAAAGGGAGATGAAATATATATATATATTTGAAATTGAAATTGAAATTGAAATTAATAAAGGAAGATAAAGCTGCTCTTCTATCCCCGCAGCCTGACACATTTCAATTGCCTTTTTTCCCTTTTCTTTTTTGGAGTTTTATTCTCTAAAATTCGTTTTTTTTTTTTTGAAAAGAAAATTCGTTTTTGTACACGTTCCTACAAGTTTATCTAAATGTTATACCATTAGACTTCATCTCGCGAGAATAATTAAATTAGTGTAAATTAGCTTTTATTATGGGATTTTTATGTATGGTAAAAAAAAATCAAAAAAGATTTATTGAGTATCAACTTTCAAACAAAATTGTGCACGGAAAAAATTGGAAAGATAAAAAAAAAATCATATATATGATGACTTCAATTAGTGTTACAGACAATCTATAATAAATATAGTCTTTAATCAATTTAGAATATAGTTTTCAATCAAGATATGAGAAAAGAAAGAATGAAAATGTAAAAAAAAAAACAATCAAAATTTTATGACTGTCTTGGCCTAAATTAACTGGAAGGTTTATGGATATAAAAAATAAAGTAAAAAATATAAAAATTCTTTTTTCTTTTTTTTTTTAGGTGAATTTTGATTTAATTGTTTAAGTTAGGTTTGGGAAGATAAAATGTCCAAAAGAAAGACCTACAAATTGCCAAATCAATGGCATAATCTAAGATTTTTTTTTTTCCAATTTAGGTGTTCCAATTACATATGTTTATTTTTTCTCCCACAAATATTAAACAATGATGTTTGGTGTGTATGATTTTTTTAATGTTAAGTTGATTTTATGGCCAGATTCTTTTTATGGATAGTGTATATTTAGGTTTCTTATAACATGGGGAATGGTTTTTTTTTTCCTTTGACATCCATGCCCATATATGAGGAATTGGTATATACATATATCTTAATTTTGAAAGAAGTAAAAATGTTTGCTAATCAATAGAAATATATCTTTTCTTATCTTTTAATTTTATAATTAAGTCAATACATTAAAGAAAATAGTTATATCAAATTAAGGTGATGTTCAATTATATTTGTTTAGTTCAAGAGAAAGAGACTCAAACCCATGACTTTTTTTGTCATAAACCATATATTATATGAGTTGAGCCATTCGATTTTGTTAGGGTAACATTCACTCCTATAAACCTTTAATTGTACCGTATGGGTCAGTGGCGCAATAGTTTCATTGTTTGGTTGTAAATCAGTTCAACACTAGCATCGCAGGTTCGATCTCGAGAATCGGTATTTGTCCCCCTCTCCCAATATGTACTAAAAAAAATAAACCTTTAATTGTGATGTTATGTTTTCAAAGGCTTTGAGGCTTTTTTAAGATAAAAATTAAAAATTTTGTTTGTGTGCTTTTTATCAAGCCCAACTTGACCCCTCCTCTCATATATAACTTGGGAGATTAATTAAATTTAAAAATATAGTAAATATAATCATTTAATATTGATAAAAATATGGTATTAATTAGTATTTATAATACATAGTAATTTATTAATAAGTATTTATAATACCGTATTAAAGTTTATTAATAACTTTAAATGTAGTTACTCTAAAATTTACCAACATTTACATTTATTTCGTGAATACACCTCATCCACTACAATTTTCCTATATTAAATTATGCTTACAAAGATCATGAGGAACTAATGGTAATCAATCGAGATGATAGAAAGGAAAGAACAGTAACAATTTTGGAACAAAAAGAATATGAGATTTCAAACAAAGATTATATATATTTATTTATTGGTAGTTGATGGTTTTGTTGTAATTTTAT
>JBBMKA010000030.1:6097028-6120194 GCA_037833695.1 Sechiopsis laciniata | reverse complement strand
TTTCTTTTCCAAAAAAAAAAAAAAAAAAAAAAAAAAAAAAAAAAAAAAAACTATTTCTAGGGGATGTTTTGGTGGAATTTAAGATGTTATTAAAAATGATTTTTTATAAATCTTTTACAAACAATTACATCTGGAATGATTGTAGTTATTTAAAATAATTATTAATTTTTAATCATTCAAAATAATCATTCATTTTTAACTATTCATTTTAAAACTATTTAAAATATCTCTCCTAACAAATTAATGTATATATTATTTTTATCGTTTATTTATATATAAATTATAAAATTTTTACTTATTAATTTAAAAAAAAAATTTATTACATTATTTGATTATATTTTAATAGTAACCGTCTATATTTTTTTCTGTCATCTTTTTTCCAAAATTTTTTTTTTTTGTCATGTCATATTTAAGATATTTATTTTATACCAAAGTTTTAACTTTAAATTGATCAAGCTTTTATTTAGAACAAGCTATTTACTAAATTTAATTTTGATTGAAATCAGTTCAAATTTATAATAAACATCAATTTATATGGACTAAGACGTGTGAATCTACAATGAATGACTAATATGAAAGAAATTTGGATCAAAATAAAATTTTAACCAATAATAATTTAACACCAATAAACTACCCCCATAAGTAGATAATGATTATTCAATTTGTGAATATTATATAATTGAATACATTTGCAAGCTAGAAAATTTTAACATTTTATAGATAAATTTGATATTTAAAAAAAAAAATTCAAAACAAAATAAACCAAAGATACAAAGTGACAAATATTAATGGAAATGAAACATTATTTATAAATAAAACACAAATTTTATTATAAAAATGTTCACATAAATAAAATATATTTAAAAAAAAAGTTCACATATATACAATAATTCCACAAAAAATCACGTCCAAGCGAATTATAACCTGCAACTCTATAAATATTTCACATCAAAACGAGTTAGTGCTTATAATTTTGGGACAGCCCAGTGACTGGGAGCGTTCCGAGTGCTAATATAATCGTAGTAATTAATTTAGAGTTAAACTGTTAAGTAAACCTCATAATCGCTTATGCGCAAATATACCCGATCGAAGTGCAGCAAGTAATAAGTATATAATTTTATCGATCCCACAGAGATTGATGTCTAGAACTAATATTGCTAAGTCGAGAGTTGTGCAGAAAGTAAATGCATGGTTGAGATAGTTGTTGTTTTTCTTTTGATGCTGATAATAAAATGAAGCAAATGCTAATAGTAATAAATATGAATGCAATGAGTAGTGATAAAATCGACAGTTGTAGAAGATATTAAGAGCGCGAAACTAGTTATCAAGTTTCTCGCTTCCCTCTACCAATAAGTACTTCCGTACTTAATTGATTTATAGCAGAACCAGTTTCCTCTGCGAACACCGTACTAACTCGGGCGACGTGAGCAATAGTGAGGTTATTCCTAACTCCCTAAATGATGCAAAGACTTGCCTTTAACCTATTGTAGCATACTGGGTCACCATGCGGTTCCTTTTTCTAAACTCACTGCAAGTTATATACGTGAGTAGCTAATCGACGCATATGTACAAAATAGTAATGTAACAGTGTAAAACTCTTTAACTTACGCTCCTAACATGCTTTTACTCAAGAATATTCATGCAAAACTCCTATAATGCAGCATAGATATAAACACAAGTAAGAAGTTTAAACTAGCTGATTTTATTACGACTACGAGATGTTTATAACTACAACTACTCCTAGAAAACAATAAAAAAAAAAAGTGGAATTGGCTCGATTGTGAAGTGTGCAGTCCCCTTATCATAAGCTCCTAAAACACCACTAGTTGCTTCTCGCATGGATTGGCTTCTGGCCATCCGACCAGCTCACCGAACCTCAGCTTCCTTTTTGCAATTTATAGAGTTTATTTAATTGATCAACAAGCCTAGGTGAGTTGGAGAATCCTTATTAATGCAAGATCTCTTGATTTCCACTGGAATTTATTTGATTGACACCAACTTAATTGCTTAATTGATTCTCTGTTCTTTTCTTGTTGGTGTGATTCTTGGAGCGCGACCGCGTGAGTCTTCTGTGTGTGTTGCCGCTCGCATTGCTTTGTCCCTCTAGCATAAGTGTTCATCATTCCTTGCATTAAATAGTATTTTTAGCACAAAGTCGTACAATATTTGTACTTAATCCGCTAACTGTGCTTCTAATGCTACTTTATGAATACATGCTGACTTCTATGATTTATGCTCGCAATTTCCTACTGATGCTCATTGATTTCCTTTAATCCTAAGAATAAAGTAAACTATTGTAGCCTAAAATACGCTCTATTTGAGAGCTATCATCCAGTTTTAGACCATAAGGTTAAACCGAGATGTCACTAATAATGCATGTAAATTCGGTAAAAATTTCGGTAAAGCTTCCCCTGAAATATGGATAACTCACACCTGAAAAAAACAGAACCTGAACATTTGAAATTTTAAAACAGACATTCCATAATCAAATTTCAAAACTATATATATAATCAAACCATACAAAAGAGTGAGCGCTCGTTAAAACCCAAATACATGTTCCAGCTCAAAATAATATAAAAGAATGCATGACCAAGCTATACAAAACGAAGAAAGACTCGACACCCTTCTACAACTATTCTTTCCCCTTTGGTCGCCTTAGTTGCCTTGATCAACCGTCTTGATATAAACCTACACCTATGGATGGAAGCCACAACCAACATAAACAAAGGGTGAGTTTTCATAAAAACCCAATACGAGAATCATCCCACGAGGTGAACACATGCGAATATAGACACGAAGCAACCATGATATGATAAACAAGTCTCTAAAGACCACGGAAAATGAATGGGACGCATCCCAGCTCCAAGGTACTCATGTCGTCGGGCCCAATCGCTCTTGACAGCACCCTAGGAAGAGTCTCACTGACCAATGCCGTGAGACTCGAAGAGGCCACTACCCAGAATCTCTCGGATAGGACAAAGTGTTTAAGTGCTAGAGATTATCCACTAGAGTTTCCTAGGCTATCCCAGGTTCCTCCGATACAGTGGGGTCAACCCGAACACATCAGGTCGCACGCACAGTGCCAAGCCTAGAATGGTCCAACCCACTGCGGCTACAACAATAGGGAACAACCAGCCTATGCCAGATTTCCACTACTGCTCCCTACGCATCTTACGCCACTTTTCTAAGTTCAACGTATGGACAACCAAGTTCCCAGCCTATGCCAAGTTCCCGAGTGCAGACTATCGACCCTATGGTTAGTCTCACTCACTTCGGGTTACTGTAGCAAGCATCGCCCTAATAACGTGCGAAGCCTCTTACAACAATAACCTCTATCCGTCAGGGAGTGTCGGTCACCTCCGACCCTACACCCCTATGGGTTACCCCTTGACATGTCACACAAGCAAACAGAGCAACACTAATGGCAGAAGAGAGACCCCGATGGGTCAAATGAGCAAAAAGAATCCTAATGCATAGCCAACACAAATTTTATCTCGTTCACATTCACCAATCAGATAAAAAAGAACATACTTGACTTCTCTAAGCTTAGCAACATGCATATCGTACAAGTATAACCAAGATTTACAAGAACATGCTTATTACTTTCAAGCTTAATAACATGGAAGATTATGTGAGTATGATAAAAGATTCACAGGAAACCATGCTCGTTTCTCTAGATCTAGCAACACACGCAACATGTCAACGAGTCAAAGAAACATATGGGATAGGCAGGAAATATTTCTAATATCTATTAGCACACAATCCAAACGATAATTTCTAAGAACCAGACAACAACACAAATCACATAAAAACTAACACCCGAGATGGGTTCCCTTACCCTTGTTTATCTAAACAAAATGGCAACTACTAGCTTGAGCCAAACGAACTTCTAAGCTTAGTCCTTTTTACCTACAGGTTGTGCGAAAGCTATATTTAGGCTTATGTTAACCAATTCATAAAAACAAGGCAGTATAAGAGTATCCAAACTCGTGTGCCGCACCCAACAACCCATCAATTCTACCTTGAGTAAAACACTTAACTCCGATACAGAACCCAATCTTACCTAAGAGAAACTAAGGCCAAAACTTGAGTTAACAATCCTTAAAACTCATACCCAAGACTAGAAATTCACATTTTATCTCTAATAACCTTCAAAATTGAACAAAACGAGCCACCGTTATTCGAAAAATAAAAGGGTTTTTCAACCACGACCTTCAATTAGCTTCACTAACTTAGATTCATGCCTACAATCGGCTAGAAATGAAATCAAAACCTCTGAACCCCGACATAATCCCAACAAGGGTTAAAAATATTTGAAGTAGGGAAGAAATTGCTTACCAAACAAACCCACGCAAGGAATGACGTCCTACCTTATATGTGATGCAGTCCGTCGGAGATGGAGAGGTTCTTATCGCTGGCAACGAGCGTGGAATTGGAGAAGACGAGAGCACACAGGAGAGAAAATCGAAGGGAAGGGCTTTGGATTCGAAAATTACGAATAGGGGACGGGGTTTCACGCTTCTGTCGATCAAATGAGGGGAAATGGTGACACCTAGGGGCTATTTGGTTTGGGGGAAGTGGAGAGGAAAAGGAAGAATTGAGTGATTTAAAAACGAAAAACCTTGTTTGAATATGGATGTTTGTAGAAGAGGTTGTAGGAAAACTCTGTTTGAATATGGATGTTTGTAGGAGAGGTTGCAGAAAACTCTGTTTGATTATGGATGTTTGTAAGGGGGGTTGTAGAAAAACCTTGTTTGAATATGGATGTTTGTAAGAGAGGTTGCATGAAAACCTTGTTTGAATATGGATGTTTGTAGGAGAGGTTGGAGAAAAAATTAATTTTGTAAAATTGATATTTGAAGGTTAATGTAATTTTTTTTTTAATAATACAATAATGATTTCACAATTATTGCAATTATGGTGTAATTGAAACTTTTGTAAAAAATTAACATCATTTCTTTTCTAAACTTTAAAAATATATTTTTTTTATAATTAACTTTTTTCAATTTATATATTAATTTCATTAATAACTTGAAAAAAATATTTTTTGTTATCATAATTATAATATACATTACTAGTGTGTGTATATATATATGTATGTATATATATGTATGTATGTATGTATGTATGTATGTATATATATCTATGTATGTATATTATAATTAAGGGTTTATGCTTCGTCAAAACCACCATATGTAAAGCAAAAATGGATTTGAAGAATAATTTTTAAAGACCACTCTTTTTAGTTCACCAATTATTATTATTATTATTTTTTTGAGAATTTTTTTTGAACGGAAAATATGTATATATATATATATTTTTTTTTTTTTGAGAATTAGTTCACCAATTAATATGAGATAGATAAATAGAAGTTTAATTATCATTTAAGAAAACTAGTTGATCGTTGAGCTGTCACGGTTGTGCATGGATGAAGCTGTTGCTTTGGACTTTTTATTTTCTCTTTCTACACACCACTTTTTTTTTTAAATAAACTATTTATTTTTCTTATTTATATGTATGTAAGATAAACAATAAATATGGTTGAAAGAAAATTTATATATATAGTTTTGAGAACATTAGAACTTACTCCCTTTAATCTTAAAATTAAAATTTACTTTATATGATTTGATAAAATTTTAAAAATTATCTTTGTTGTTATTTTTTTTTCTCTTGAGAATAAATTATCTTTATTATTCATAATTGCTGATGAATTTAATATGTGTAAGTTAGTTATTAATACATAAATAATATGATTTTTTGTTAAATACTTAATTTCTTCTGTCATCATTAACATATTAATAATTAATTTTTACATACTTAATTCGTTGACTATTAAAAATAATAAAAATTAATTTTAAAATTTTATCAAACTATATAAACTAAATTTTAGTTTTAAAATCATAAAAATTAAATTAAAATTTTCTTTCAATCATCTTTCAATTATAAAGAGTACATTATAATTTTGAAAGCATAAATAAAATTCTAACATTTTTTTTCTCTTGAGAATATTCTAAATTTTTTTTAAAATCATAGAAATAAACTTAGTCTATATATATATATAGAGACCAAGTTAGAATATATATATTTAAAAATTAAGGAAACGGTTGGTTAGACACAAAATGACACCGTACCAACTCCCTATTGGATTATAGGGTTTCTTCAATTGGTGGGATCATCCTAGCCGTTGGATCGGACCCCTACCATTTATTTATTTTATTTTATGTAATCGTGTAAATGGAGTATTAATTGGGCAAATCGGATGGGATATGTTAGTTGGGATGCTTTGGATTCAACCATATCCATGTTTTTTTATAGGCCAAATTATTGTTTAAAAAAAAAAAAAAAAAACTTTTGAATCATGTACTTTCTCTTAAACATATTTCTAAATTGTGAAGGAGATGCTTGGATGAGATTTTGGAAGAAGAGTTAGATTGAGCAATTATTTTAAGAAGTTGAAAATTGAGAATTGTAGTAAAAAACTTGTTTTGATATATTTTTTTGAAGAGGAGTTAGAGATAATTGCTTGTTTGGATGTAAATTTAAAATGAATAGTTAAAAAAAACACGATTAAAAATGAGTTATTTTGAAAAGTTATAAATGAATGATTAGTATTAAAAAGTTATTTTGAGTAGTTATAAATAAATGGTTAAAAATAAATTATTAGAAATGAGAAATTAATTTGAGTAATAAAAATGAAAAGTTATTTTAAGTAGTTACAAAAACTCATTTTAAATCCTCCATAAATATGGCAAGCAAACAACCTCGAAAAATTTCAAAAATATAATTGCGGTTAAATTTGGATAGAAACTTTCAAGGTTTTATTATTTAAAAAATATGCTTAAATTTTACAAAATTTCAAAAACACTTTTTGACCTTGAAAAACATTACAAAAACCATTTCATTTTAATTGGATTGAATAGTGTTTAGATTTATGAACCTTGATACCATTTTTAGAATTTTTTTAAAGAACTATTTCCCAACCAATAAATAAAAGGGATAACTAGGGAAATGATTAGCATTTAAAAACTAATTAGAAACATGGCTAGCGATATTTAAACTTTAAATTTTTGTCCTTTTTATTTCGAATTTTAATTAAATTTTATTTTTGGAAATAATGGACAATTGTACCCCTCCCATATTTCATCTCAATTTTTTTAATCCATTGTAAAATAGATTTTTTTGTAACTACCTAGAAAAATTCAAAAGCAAATTAAATAATGATAAAATATGTAAGTCTTAAATCTCATAACTAAATAATGAACAAATCAAGTACACAAAATCGTGAAACCACGGATTTTGAAATTTTAAATTTTCTACTTAATTCAGAAATTTTATTTTTAAATTTTGTTTTCTATAACTATCCTTAAGAATCTATAACAATTCAAAAAAATATATATATATAAAATAATGATAAAATATATTTGTCCAATATAATTAAATATTTTGATTCATCGTTTCGAAAATCAAGTAAAAAAAGTAGGAAGAAATTTTTTAAAATTTAAAAATCTTTGCCTAATTTTTTTAGGGTTCTTCGATACCTACTATGCATTGTCTTCCATAACACGTAGATAACTTATGAGTTAATGTGATTTGTGTCTACTTAAAAACAAAAATAAAATATAAAATGAAGTAGTCACCTGAAGTTGATCTTGTGTCATTATTCAAGCTTGAGTTTGTGAGGATTGGCTTAAGTACCAATTTTTGAAGACGAGAAAGGGAAGTGATCTTTAATTTTCTTGAACAAAACATATACTCATCCCCTCATTTACACACCAGAGATTGACTACGAGCACCATCACTTATGTTGAAACCCAGCGTCAGATAAACACCATCAATTACATTTGCAAATCCATTGACATTTATTGTACATCACGATGGAATAGTGAAGAGATCTTTAACTTTCTTAAACAAAACATACATATATCCCTCATTTATAAACAAGAGATTGACTATGAGCACTATTACTTTCGTTGAAACTTGGTGTCAGATAAACACCAACAATTACGTTCGCGACCCATCAACTATACATCTCAAACTCAATATAAGAAGCTTTAATGCCTATTTTTTTAAGATGGGAAGGTGAAAAAATTTTCAATTTGCTTGAACAAAATATACACTCATCCCCCATTTACACAACAAAGATCGACTATATATGAGCACCATCACTATCTTTGAAACTTGACACCCGGTAAACACCACCGATTACGTTCACGAATCTTTGTTGTACATCGGTCCTCTTTTAGGGTTGTAGCCTTAACTTTTTCTTTGTCAAAAGAAAAACTTACATTTTTCAGTTTCATCTTTGTAAAGTGATATGTAAGCAACTTAAGAACACCCATCATAACCTATGGTTGTTCCATTTGCACTATCTTGTAATTCGAATAATATGTATCTATGTCATCTTAAATGTCATTGGATGCAACTGTGATAGAAGCGACATCCATTGGAGATTGCCGCACACGATTCTTGTGAGCAAATAGTAGAAAGAACGACCACACTAATTTAGTGCTTTTGTACGATAGTCATGAGTATTTTCGTTGCAAAATAGAACACTAGAGAAATATTTCGTTGCAAAATAGAACACTAGAGAAATATTTTATGAAGGCGAAAATTGAAAATGACGTGAACTTGTTGTTTACGATTTTATAAAATAAAAGAACTTTCAAATTTGGTACAGGAATCGGAAGCAAATGAAAAGATATCGAAGATATTAGGAGTGTTTTGAATCACATATAAAATATCATTTTAGATTTTTTTTTTTGGATAAAGGTTGTTATAATGGGATGATTATCCCTTAAATTTAGGATAAATAAGATGATTTAGTTAAATATTTTTTTTATTTAATAAGGAAATTAAAAAAACAATGTGGGTATTATGGAGAAAGATTATTTCTCTCTTTACAGAAAATTTTATTTTAACCGTGCATTTAAATTTTCCGACAAAATAGCTACATTGTGAATTATTTTCTTAAAACTAATCATTTTCTACCATTTCTCTAAATTAAATGTAACATGTTTCAAAATGAAAAAGGAAAAAGAAACTATAAAGAAATTCATAGAAAATTATTTCTTAAAGAAGTGAATTGAATTTATAATTTTATGAATTCTCAAAATTCTTTTTGATCATTAGGCAACCTATAATGTTGTTTTCTAAAAATTTTGAGAGAAGAATTATATATATTTTAAAGAAAAATTAACAATTAACTAATAATTAAGACCAATTAAGAGATTTATTGAAAGTTACAAAACTAAATTTAAAACATTTAAAATTACATGACTAAAATTAAAAAAAAAAAAAACAAAAACAAAAACAAAAACAAAAATAAAAACAAAACAAACAAAAAAAAGTAATAAAATGTTTTTTTTAAAATTAATTGAGGATTGGAAAGACTTAAAACTTGTAACGTATTTGTTGATATCATTACGGTTGTGTTGTTGGTTAATAAAATAAGATTTAAAAAAAAACACAAGTCAAGTTAAACCTTATTAATCCGCTCTTGTCAAATAATTCTAAATATCCAACCTAGGAATTTAACTTATTTTTCTTTTATTTATTTTTTTACAATGATCCCTCATAGCTAAATTCTCATTTCAATTCTCCCAAATAACTTCATGCCTTATTCTCAAAAAAAAAAAAAAAAAAAAAAAACTTCTTGCCTTTTTACTTCATTATTTTCTCTGGATGATTTTATTTTCTTATTTCACTCACCCACTTTCATTACTATCTCTCACACGCATGTTTATAAATGTCCGTTATATGTTTTTTTTTTCCGTTCAAAAAGCAACAAAAGCATTAATATTACCTACTTAAAACTACCTAATCAATCTTAATCGTGCTTTTCTTAATAATATTCATCATAATTTTTTTATTTAATAATATTTGAAAAATGATATTCAAATATATAACCTATTAGTTCTTTACTGTACAAGATGTCACCAATGTTAATGTTTTTGTAAATATTTATCATAACTATATGGGTATTATATACTATTTCATACCAAGTTATATGATTATTATTACTATCATTAACTATTTTGCATTGATATATTTATTTGTAATTAAACACACTTTTTTTTTTCAACAACATTTATAAATAGAAATTCAAACGAGTAACCTCTCGATCATAAGATATATACATTATGAAAGTTGAGCTCACAACTCTTGTTGGCATAATCAAACCATACATTAAGATTTAATTTTACATGTCAACAAGAGCAATAACTCATACTATAATAACTGTACGTCCATGATTTCGAGGTCATGAAGTTTTTTTTTTTTAGAAAATGAAGTTTAATTTTTCTATCCCAATTTTTGTTAAACTAAAAGAAATAACAATAATGAGTTGATTTAGTGGTCAAGAAAATTCCAAGTAACAAAATTATTATCATTTTAATTCATATCATGAATTAATTTCTTGAGGTTTGGTTAGTACACTCAGAATATTCAGAAGAAAAAAAAAACCTTTTGATTGAGGAATATTGATTTATTATTAAAAATTATTACATAATTTTCACAATGTCAATACAAATTGTGCTAGAAATTTACAATATCTCTACCCTATGTAATAGAAAGATTAACGCTTTAATGTAAGTGACAATAATAATAAGACGATTGTGAGTGTAACAAAAATTTAAAAAGTTGGGAAGTTTTTTATCTTACATTTTTCTACTCAATTCATTTTTAAAATATGTTAATAAAGAAAAAGAAAACACAAAAGAAAAGGTAAATGGAGAGAACTCAAAAGTAGAAAAAATAAAATTAACAGTTCACAATTCTTTTTAAAAAGAAAAGAAAATAAAATACCATAAACGTTCGTCCATATATATTGGAGGCATGGGCGGATTGGACGACAATATTATAATATTTTATTATGTAAAAAAAAGTATTAAAAAAAAGCTAGATAAACCTTTAATATTGACAACTTAATTTAATTTAATTACAGCTTGGAGCATATTTAATGGATTAAAAGATGCAATATAATAGGAACGATGGATTAAAAGAATTTCAATAGTTGAATCGTAAATCAAATTAAAAATGAAAAAAAAGAATCTAATTCTCATTGAAATCAAACTCAAAAAGGAACCAATAATTTCATCATTTATTGGATATTGGTGTAGACATAATTGTTGAAAAACCAACGATATATATTTAGGTATCAATTTGACATAAAATCGATAAAAATCAAACTAAAATCACTCTATCCACGAAAAAAATTATACATAGACATAATTTAAATTTATAATCGATAGTAAAAAAAAAAAAAAAATAATCAAATTAGGGTTTGTTGTTTAAAGTTTAGGCTTTATTTAATCTCAGAAATGAGATTTAAAGCAATTTAAGTGAAATTAAAAATGAAGGGTTAGATGCGATGCCTAAAGTATTTTATTATTAGGAGATATTTCCAAAATTTGATAGCGACCACTTTGATATTCCGATGGTGAGTTGTTAGCCGTCCGATGTCATCCATTCAATTGCGTGAAAATATAAATAAAAAATTTTAAAAAAAAAAAAAAAGAAGAAAAAAAAAACATAAAAATATGGTGGGTGGTGGAGGTGGCGGCAAGTAGTGGGTGGGCTCCACTTACAGCTGTTGCTCTTTTGTCGTGTACTCGACCTTCCCTCTAGATGCTGACGTGCGTTGCTGTGGCCCCCACTTCTTAAATACCAATTAATTAAACTGAATATTAAAAGAACAAAAAGAAATTATTTAAGGGGAAATTTGGGCAAAAGGGTAAGAGAATAGAGAGTTGTCAAAATCACAGAGTGGGACCCACACCATCCACCCGAGCCATCCTTTTCTTTGTTTCATCGCCTGCCAAAGATTTTTTTTCTTTCCTTTTTTTTTTTTTTTTAAACTTTTATTCTGTCCTTTGTTTTCTCTTTTTCTATTGTGAAAATGATCCAAAGTCAATACGTTGGTTAATTAAATTGCCTAAATTATTAGAAAATTCTCCCGGGCATTGTTTTTCTGCTTTTAATCATTATTTTTATAAATAATTTGTTGTTTTATGAGTATTTTAAAGTTACTTTGTCTCAAAAAAAAAAAAAGAAAAAGAAAAAAAAGACTTACTATAGAAATTTATTAGAATAACTTGATTGTAATGGCAAGCAATAACAGATAAATTTGCGCACGTTTTTTTCCATCTCATTTCATATCGATTTTCAATCTACCATTCTTATAAACTTCTATTTATTTTGAAAATAGTTTCAAAATTGTTATCAATCATGTTACTTTTGAAAGCATTTGAACATTTTTTAAACAAATGTTAAAACTCCAAGCACGTTTTCTGATTTAATAAATTAATGAATTTATAAAACATTGGCAAAAGGATAATATATATATATATATATATATATAAATAAAGTGCCTTATTTTGGTGACTATGAAATTACTATAATATAAGGCATTATTCCTAATTTAGCAAGTTCTCTAGCTCAACAAAAGAGTTGGTGGCGTGTTAATTTATTTTAATTATCCATTAGCAATTCAAGTCAACTCCACGATCACAAATTTGATTCTAAATATCGTTATTTAATTCTCATTTATTTGAGAGCAGTAATATCCTGTACGGAGGATTTGTAATTCTTTTCCCCAATCTACTTCCTCTTTTTTTTCTTTTTTTTTTCTTTTTTTTTAAGATTACAACAATTGGGGTGAGACAAATGACGCTGAACAACTGCTCTTGTTGGGCTCTTCAATCCAATTCTTGACTATTTTTTTTTAATCCAATGTTTCACTTTTGGATGTAAATTATGGTGGGAATGTGGTTTAATATATATCACACCCTTAAAGTAATGATGAAATTTGTGTGTTTAGTTAAAACCTATTACTGGTTAAATAAAAAAATTTAATTAGTTTGTTCGAAAAACACTTTTTCTTTTACAATAAAATATCCATCGAACAATCCAATTGGCCGACATCAGTTTTAATGACGGCCCGGTCAATACCCTCTCTTGTTTTCTAACTATTCTTTCCCTCTCCTCAAAATACCATGCCGGATATTTGGGCCTTCCAAAAATTTCTACAACACCATTCTGGGCCTTCAAGCCCAATTCCAGAAGGCCTCTAGGTTATTTTGAAGAACAGAGCTGAGACTCAGCGCCTTATTAAATGAACACAACTCCACCGAAATTGACATACAGTTGGAGATTCAGATCCCTATACTCCACATTTTTTGTACTCAAAATTGTCTAGGGCATAGCTTGTTAAATTATATACTCTTGACCTCGATGAACAAGATAGGTTTAAATCTCTCACCCATCCATTTCTTCCCTTTTACATCAGCAATCGACCGTTGTGCCCCACTATGTACTTAAGAGCACCTATACTTGTCCTAAGGTCAAAACCTAAAAGACTATAAAAAAAAAAAAATTATAATTAAGTTCATTCGTGAGTTTGGAATTTAAGATTCCAAAAACGAATACCTTGAAGACTTAAACCTCTCCCAACCAGCCCATTGGAGACAGTTGCCTCACAAGACTTAATCTCAACTACTATGAAATCATCTAAGGAAGATTTCAAAATCATTTGGAAGTCTGCTTTTTTAACTAAGGCTCCGTTTGATAATCATTTCGTTTTTAGTTTTTTGCTTTTGTTTTTAACTTAACTTTTTTAAAATAAATTTGTTTGATAACCAATTTTGATTTTCGTTGTTAAAATTTTAAAATAGTAAATGAATTATAAAAACTAAAAAAAATAGCTTTTAAAAAACAGTTATATTTGTTTTTTTTTTTTCTGGAAAAATGCCAAGAAAAGAGATAAAATACACCACAAATAAAGTTGGAACCCACAAATTTATGGTTTATTAGATCAATAATAATCTAAAATAGTTTTATTTTATTAAATATGAAAAATAATAAATTTTGATTTTTTAAAAAACAAAAAACAGTTATCAAACATAATTTTAGTTTTTACTTTTTAAAAAATAAAAAACAAAATACAGTTATCAAACATACATGATTTTTATTTTTTAAAACCAAAAACTAAAAACTGAAAACCAAAAACATAAAACAAAATGATTATCAAAGAGGACTTAATTTCTATTTTCAAATCGATTCTAATATGGATAAAACAATCACGAAACTGACCTTGAATTGATCAGTAATCAAAGAAAGTCATAAAGATTTTAGAGGTGATAAATTCAATTTATGGTGGTTACCTACTTATAAAATAATTTTTTAAAATGTTTTTTTATATTCAAATATTATAGAGTTAAGTAATATATCTTGTAAAAATAGTCGAGATGTGCATAGGCTCGGACATTCAAGAATATCAAAAGGAAAATAATCATCGAGAAAGGAACAGTTAATATTGGTAATTTCACTGACAGTATGAAGAATAATTACCTGATACACCGGTTTTCCAAGAAATTACTGCTGAAGGTTGTTTCCTTCCAGCATTTCTCCGTTGCTGCCAAATAAGTCTGGATGACCCATGATGTTCATGTGGAAACTATGATGAGGAAAATGCTCCGAAACATTGATTGTCCCGGAAAGGCAAGCAAGAATGATTCAGAGAAACAGACCTGTCACATTACTCCAAAACCATCTCAGAAACAACAGAGTTTACAAAAAAAATAAAAAATTAGCATTACATTAACAATTAATAATGAAACAAAATAACCATCTATATGAGAAAAGGAGTGTACCTAGTTTTCCAATCAACAATTAAAGTTCTTTTTCTGAAAGACAATCAACAACTAATAATGTTAAGAGACAGCTCTGCATTTCTTACATATGGTTCTCTGACCTTAATATTCAAAAGGAAACGGTTTTAAGAGCCAAGAGAAGTGAGAATCGTACTCCATTATATACAAAATCAAAAACTGTATCCAAATTCTCATTAAGGAATTAGGTTAGTCAACAGCATGTGGTTCAATTGAGAAGACGACAAACCATTTACAGCGAATGAAGTAAAATAAAAATGATTTTCTATCGAATCTGCAAAGCAAAATTCACATCACAGTGCACTTTTCCTTCGATTTTGCGTCGGTCTTTGCAGAAGAAGATGGTGAGGTTTTACCACTAGTTCTAGATACCTGCAAAATGACACTCAGCTATAACTGCCTTTTTTTTAGTAAAATGGGGAAACGATGTGGTTTGTAAGTAGTTTTGAGTAAGAGGAAATATCAAAGAAAACTCTACCAAGCCCCAGTATTAAAATGTAAGGTCCAAGTTGATGCAAGGTCTAAATGAAGTATACCTTTTTATTTTTACTAATGATAAATAAATAAAAAAGTTGTGGTAGAGAAGTTTGTTAAATTACAAGTTTGGTCTCTGAAGCATTAGAAATGTAATCAAACCTAAAATTTATTAGGTGAGGTACCATATATTTATGATAGTTTCATGATAATAATTTTACAACAATTTGAACAACTAAGACCAAAGGCATCATCCATGAGATGTCCGCCTGTAGTGTCCCAAATTTGACCACACACAATATAGGCAACAGGGAAAAGAGGTAATCCACAAGTCACAAATCACCTCGGCAAAGTTGCCTTCATATATTTCTGCTAGTTTCCTTCTCATACTTTTTTTTTTATATATGTGAGTGTCCAGCCAATTTACATACATCTCGACTATTCTCACAATCTCATCTAACCACCTAACCTACTACATTTTCTTTTGCTAGTTTGCTTCACACATGCTTGAAAACGTGGAACAAATAAAGTATCAAATAAAACCACAACAATGGACATAGGTGACCAAGTCAGATGAACTATGACAAAAAATAAAAGATGGACGCCGAGGATCTATTGCAGGAAGATAAAGTATAATGGCCATGAACAAACTTTACCTGAGGACCCACGACCAGCCTTGAACTATTGCCTGTAGATGGCTGCTGCACATTTTGTCGCTGTGGTTGTTGTTCAAACTCTTGTTGTTGCAGTGCTATTGCTAGTTGCAGGTCAGAACTGCGACCAAAATGAAACCAAAAAATTTAAATACCAGTGATCATTCAGCTCTAGTCTTCAAAATATGTGTGCTCGAAATTAATAACTGCCAATGGTTCTGGCCTGTACTTGGAGTTTCAAGAGAATGCTTAAAACACTTTTGAGTGTGTTTTTTTTCTTTGAAAAGAACATTTAGGTATTCTTATACACTCCAATTCCACTTTTAAATACTTAATAAACTATAATATCCAGCTAGACAAAGAATTATACAGTTCGGGAACGAAATCAAGCAAAACAAGAATTGGGGGGAAGGGAATTATAGTAGAGAAGTAACAAAATAGAAAGTTACTTCAAATCCAATCCGGCATGTTTGGTAGCATCCATGCTGGCAATGTAGTCCTGCAGCATGTAAAAAATAATCTTGGTAAATTGTTGAAGGAAAAGAAATCAGAGCAATAAAAAAAATGTTTGAACATATATATCACAAACCGCAGTGCTTGCCATGGCATTATGTTCATCCCAAGATTCATTTGAATGACTTTCTATTTTGAATTCTGTGAAATTACCCGTCATAAATAAAGTGTCTCCATTTACCTGCAAAATATTTGAAGTTACAAGTTGGATGGAGTAATTAACGAACTGAACTAAAGCAAAGTTCCATTAGTTCAATTCAATTGCAGGGCATGATTTGAGATTAAGATAAGCTAAGAGAAATATCAAGGCGAACATGTTAAAGACGTTTTCAAGTATATTAAATTATCATTATTGTGATAAGCCTGACTAATGAATAGATATGAGAGGCAGTTGGGATGGCTATTTTGAGTATTTTGTTGGTTGTTTATATTACATGATCGTGCGAAGGGGGTATCTTTTTGGCATTACTCTCATGAATAGATAGAAGAGAGGATGGAGAGGTAGAGAGCTCTCAAGTCCTCCCTTGAACCCCAGTAAACCTTACTATTTCAACAGCCTCAAAGAAGGTTATATTATGCTATGATGATTGATGCCTATTACGATTTAAAAAATATATACATATGTACGTGTGTGTATATATATATATATATTATACATATGTACATATATATATATATATATATTACATATATGTACATATATATATATATATGTATATATATTCACAAGAGATTTCTGTTCTCTTTATTTTAAAAAAATATATTATTGTGTGTGTGTATATATATAAAGTGGCACACCAGAAGTTAATTTATTTATGCCCGTATCTAAAAGTTCATTGGGTAAATTTACCTCATTTAGCTTTTCCCACACCAAATCAGGTTGATGAATGTAACCTTGGTCTGTAGCTAGAAGATAAAGCTGGCCATCAAGCTGAAGATAAGATGAAAACAAATGGATATTTATTGTTCAACTACAAGTATGGGGTCAGCCAAATGTAAAATCTGAAGCCCACCAAGGGCCATATAGTAACTGTTATTCAAGAGCTCTGGGAGCCAAAAAAACGTAACACAGTACAATTACAATTCTTGCTGACCTTGAACATGGTGCTGAAGTGATTGTTACGAAAGAAAACACAAAGTTCACGCTCTTTAAGACCATCTTGTAAGGAGAAAAGGCTGCAAACGCAAATAACAACAATATAAGAAGGATCAATGTAATTAAACCAAAATGTCCAGCAGAGAATTTGAGAATGATAGACACGAGAGCCAACCCATAAAAAGTTAGTTGACTTGCATTATTCTTCAAAAAACTCCTGATCAGTTCCCCTGATAACATTTAAGAAGAGAATTATTTTCCCTGATAAGTTTAAGGGCTTAAATACAATATTGGCAAGTGGAAATACCATTAACCTTTATGATGTAAATAACTTCTACCTTGTTGTGGACTAATTTCATTCTTTGACTTTAAATTGCAGTAATTTATGGAGCTTCCACAACCTTGTTCTGCAAGTACAACTTCACCTTCATATACAGGCTCTCGATCTTCAAGAACTGCACTTCGTGGATCCAATATACATTCCTCTCCTTCATAAATGGGCTCACTACCAATAGTTGAAGCCAAACCTTCAGGTACATCAACACATAGACCACCAGCTGAATCTGTACAAGTAATAGATGAAGATAGGCCTGGTAGTTCATTTGGGTTTTCCTTATCAACCTGCCTATGATCAACCGATTCAAAAGCAGCTGGAAAAGAGCTTTTATCATTCTTGTGAGAAATATCCTCTGGACTTTCATTCACCAACGGACACTCTCTTCCAGAACTGGCAACGGTCTCAATTGATGTTTCTTGATGGTCCTCCAACAAAATGTCAGTGCAAATCTTATGCCCTTCAGACTCAACAGTCTGATCGAGGGGCTTTCCCACATCAGTCTTAAACAGTGAAGAGCTTCCTTGCTCCGTTGCATTGGGAAGAGGTGGCACATCTTCATCGCTCTTGCTCAATGAGGTTTTGCAAGAATCTTCGAAGGATGAATCTGGCTGCTGGTTAAGATTATTTTCTGAAGCACAAATGTCTGTCTTTTCCACAGCAGCCATGACTGAAACCTTTTCAGGAGATGGTTCCTCGTCCAATTTGGTGGAGTTAGTGTCCCCCTCAACATTGGCAACACCATGATTACCCATTGAGATTGGCCCTTCCGATTCAGACAATTTCAAGGCTTTCAATAACTCTGCCTCTTCTTCAAGATCCCCTTTTCTCGTTTGTTGCTCATCAGAGATTGAACGAGGTGATTCATCAAAAGAACAAGCTTTCGAAAGACTTGGAGATGGTACTCCAAGCGTTGCTGTTGTTGCAGCTACGAAATCAATACAATCATCTTCAGGATTGTTATTACATTGACCCTCCATGTTTTGTGTTTCCAGAGCAACAAGCTCCTCCATAATAGTGTTGTAGGACTTGGAACCAATTGCACTAGCAGTATCATGATCCTGCACACAGAAAGAACAGTGTGAAACAAAGTAAATATTTGAATTTCAATAGAAAGGTCAAACCAAATAGCAGACTAAAGATAGAGCTAACTCCCACAATCAATAAAGGGTCCATAAACTTTTTCAAAATATATATTTGAGCGTTAAAAAAATTGTAACAAATATATCTTTGTGCCAGCTTCCAGCATGTTCTAGGGTCGTAGCATATCAAGAAATAACAGGCTTAGTAGGAAGACTTGAAAACTCCAACATAGTTCTTTAGTGATCAAGTTCAGAGGATCCAAGTGACCAAGAGCTCTGTAGGCTACTGTGAGGACCTCCAAGAAGGTCCACATGGCATCAGCTAGTGGGGAAGGAGAACACGAACCAAGGGGGAGCATAGACCCGACAATCCGGACATACACAAAAGGAACAGGGGAGGAGCAGGGCGAGTGGAGCAGGAGAACGTGGCAGAAGGGGGGACCACTAAGAGAGGAGTATAAAAGTATTAGTTGATATAATTAAATTTACCCCAACCCACCAATTTAAGCTTTTGGGTTGATTGGTGGTTTAACATAATTTAACATGGTATCAAAGCAGAAGGTCATGAGTTCAAATTCTTGTCAAGTTGTTTCCTCTCCAATTAAAATTAAATTCCACTTGTAGGGCAATTCTCAAATTTCTAAGCCCGTAATTGAGGGGGAGTATTAGTTGATATAATTAAATTTACCCCAACCCACCAGCTTAAGCTTTTGGATTGATTGGTGGTTTAACATAATTCAACAAGATAGGAGGATCGCAAGGAGAAGGGGTGTGTTTTTTGTAAGGGAATTAGCCCAGGGAAAGGAGACTAGCCATCTCGAAATCAGCTGTTATCTTTCGTTATCTTTTATGTTCGTAGTTTTTAGGCTGAAATCGCATCAGTTTTCTATCAATAGATTGTTAGTTCTTTATCAATTCGTTCGGGTACCTTACAAATTGGTATCAGAGCACGTTCATCCTGGAAAGAACAAGCAACATGCTGCGGAAGAAACTCGACGAAAGGTTAGACGGAACCAATCAAAAACTCGTGGATCTCTCTGAAGCTATGAGCCAGATTACTCAAGCTATCAAGGAGATGCAAGCAGAAATGGCAAAGAATAGACAGAAGAAACAACAAGTGGATGAGGCGTTCGCTACCAGTCACGTGCAATGCGGGATGGTGGTTACCAACGACTCCCAAATGAAACAGAAGGAATAGGTGGTGACGAGCAATACCGAAGGAGAGACAGAAGAGCTGCCACCGAAGTTTGAAGGTCTAGAACCAACAGCGCAGATATCAGAGTTTGAAGTATATCAGCGGAGGGTCGACCCTAAAGGAAAAGCAATGTAGAAGCTACTCACAGTCAATTTCCTGGAAGGACCATTAAAATGGCTTAGCTGGACGTAGAAGAGGAATCCGAAGATAATTTGGACAGAGCTAGCAGTAGCTGTACAGTCTAGATTTCAAAAGAAACCAAGTAAAAAACAGAGGTTGCCAAGAGGAGATGAGACCTTGCTCGAAGTGAACCAACAAAAAAGGGGTCGAGTAAAAAACAAAACGGCGTACGAGGAGAAGTGGAGGAGACAAAAAAACAAAGGGGCCTCAAATCCTGAGAAACTGCGACACGTGCCCAACGAAAAAATCAAAGAGCATGAAGGAAGAAGAGAGGAGGCAAAAGGTGACGTGTATCGGCGACGACATGCTCTTGAGTGTGATATAGGGGAATGGAAATGACAAAGTGAATCATAGGCGCGTCGTTTGAAGCGGCACCAGACTAACGCCATGCAAAAACTCCAGGCTATAAACATCAGGAAGAAGGAGGAAAAGGAGGACAACACGAAGGCGGATCAGAAAAACCAGAACCAGAGCAAGGTCAGATATCTGGAGCCGACTACGCCCAAGAAAGAAGGAAAAGGCAACCAGAATCTCATGGAACAAAGAAGAGCAAAAACATAGGCTAGGAAAGACTAGAAGGAGTTGGCCATTTCCATTATAGACGACTTACTGCCTTCGTACGGGAAGGCAACCATACTTACATTAACAAATCGGGAGAGTTTATACAGCCACCTGATAGTGATTCCACCAAACTACAACGACTAGCTCATAGCGAAGGTCATCAATCAGGAAACAGTCCGCCTGCACAGATTCTCCAATGTCCTAGTCACTGACCAGCCACGTCCAGAACTGAAAGCGATGTGGAATGCCTTATTTCAAGCACAGGAAACAAGGTGGAGGGTGGATGAAGGGAAAGCAGAGGACAAAGAACAAACGGATGCTGAGGAAGTAAAGGAAAACTATCTTTTTTAATATTTTACAACAAGTAAAGGAAAACTATCTAAGAAGCGTGTGTCAAGAACACCCCCCGGAAGTGGAGTCAGTGGTTGTTTTGGGCGGAATTAAGGTGGAATATAGCCTATAAAACTGATTGTGGACTCAGTCCCTTTTGTCGCCTATATCGACAAACCGAGGAAATAGTAGTGAAACCCAAGGAAGATGACGGAGAAGGGAATGAATGGGAAATCATATGGCCCTAACTACTCGAGCGACTTTTCACTGCTCATGACAGACTCCTCCGACAGAGGGAAAAAGGGAAGCCAACAGCTTCATTCCAACTAGGGGATCACGTCTTCCTCAAAATCAAACCATGTTGCGAACAAACATAAAAAAAGAGTAGGAGAACGATTGAGCTCCAAGTTTTTTGGCCCTTTTGACATTAAACGTTCCAAGGGAAGACGATCCAACGAAGTGGACTTACCTGCACACTACCCCTACCATAAGATCTATCCTGCAATTCAGCTGAAAACTACCATCAATATCTGGTCGCAAGTTCACGAGGATATGGATATGCTAACAAAAGGGCTGGCTTGGAAAAACGAAACTGAAGAGATCATCCGACAAAAATAAGCTGCAAGATCCAAGAGACTCGATTGGATAGTCGATTGGAAGGGACTCCCCATGGTCGAACCTACCTGGGAACTAGCTCGGGACGCGAAGAAATTATTCCCCAATCACCACCTTGAGGACAAGGTGTGTTCCTGGCCAGAAAGAATTGCGAGAATCTCCAAGAAGGTCCACGCGGCATCAACTAGTGAAGAAGGAGAATGCGAACCACGGGGGGCGCATAGACCCGACAATCCGGACATACACCAGAAGGAACAGGAGACGCACAGGGTGAGTGGAGCAGAGAACGTGGCAGAAGGGGGGGGCCACTAAGAGAGGAGTTTAAAAGATAGGAGGATCGCGAGGAGAAGGGGTGTGTTTTTTGTAAGGGAATTAGTTCAGAGGAAGGAGACTAGTCATCTCGAAATTGACTGTAATCTTCGTTATTGTCTTTTATCTTACTATTCGTAGTTTTTAGGTTGTAATTGCATCTATTTTCAATTAATAGGTTGTTAGTTCTTTATCAGTTCGTTCGGATACCTTACAGCTACATTGCAGATCATCCTCAATTTTTTTTATATTTATGAGTCTTCGGGTTAGATTGCATCACCTCCATTATTTTCGCAGTCACAGGCCAAATCATCCTCAGTATTAGTCAGAGGTTTTCAACAATGGCTTCATTATCGGTTCAAGGCTACAAAACCTTCACCATCTTACACTTCTATTGATTAAACAGTCTCCCATAATTCTGTAATAACTTCAACCACGGCCACCAGAGTTTGACCAACAACAAAATACTTATCCAAGAAATTTCATATCCCTAATATGATTAAAAAACGGAAATCTAGATGCTAAAAATTCTAAGAATATTTGGAACTTTAAAGACATTGATAAATCCAAATGCCAACAACTTTTTTTTATATCCATGTGTGTTTGGGCTAACTTACACGCACCTCGACAACATTTGGATGTCAAAAAAACCCGTAAGAAACTATTTCCTAGATAGGTGCCCACCATGGATCGAACTCATCATCTCTTAGTTACTTATGACACTCTTGACTACTAGGCCAACCACTGCATGATGGTTAATGCCAACAACTTGAGAATAGGAAGAATGAAAACCGACATAGAGCACAATAAACTATAAAGTATTATTAATTAAATTTATCTTAGTAATTAGAAAGAAAGTATGTAAGAACCTGAGGATCAACTATCCAACCATGATATAGAGGAATATCTAACAAATCAAAAATGGCACATTCCGGAGTGAATTCAAAGTCATCAATCCTGCAGGTACAATACTAAGCTTAAGTTCAGAAACAGGAGATGAAAACAAAAAGACTAGGAGAAGATCACAGTCTAAACCTACCTCCTAAACTTAATATTTACATCTATCCCTGTTGCTAGTCGTGGCAGCAGATCAATGGCATCAGCAATGTTCTGTTGTTGATTCTCAACAAAACCAGCATCTTTGTTCTGTTACCCAAC
>JBBMKA010000030.1:6082660-6096928 GCA_037833695.1 Sechiopsis laciniata | reverse complement strand
CAATTTCTCCTGTGATACTTCTGTTGCATCTGGACCCAAATTTAAGTTGTTCCGCAACAAGAGAACATTACCTGCAACAACCCAACATGAATTAAAGATGGATTTTTTACTAGTCTAGCAAATAGTAATCAAACAAAAGTATCTTTATAGAATGAGCCTCAGCTACCTGAATATTGATATGAAACTTGTTCGTTTCAATTTTCATCAATAAACATGTAGCTAACAATTTTAAAATTTCCGTATCTATTGCTTGTAACAATCCAATCAAGTAGCAAAAACAACCAAATCCAACATAAAAAGGTACACAATATTCTGATAAGCCAGGCACAGCACATTGCACAAATAATATAGCTTTGCATAATTTATCATTTATGGAAAAATAGCTATTGCATCTTTGTTAGAGATTCCAAGGTCACAGAAACAACTTCCTGTTCCATTACCAGCCAATAAAACTTATAATGCAAGAATAGAAATTTTTCATTCAGAATGTTAAACACGAGAAACCAATGGGGGAATTTGATAAGATCATAAGTGGAAGTTCGAAACAGAATATAAACCTTTAAAGAGGTATCACTAGAGTTTTTCCTCGGTCTATATATATGGATGCAACAAACCATCATGGAATGACCTAGTGGTTAAATAAGGGCCTTGAGAATTTATGGGTAATGGGTTCAATCCATGGTAGTCACCTGCCTAAAATTAATTTTCTATGGAATTCCTTGACAACTAAATGTAGTGGGGTCAGAGGGTTGTCTCGATAGAATGGTTGAGGTGCACATAAGCTGGCCCGAACACTTACGGATATCAAGTTGTCTCCTTTGGGCGAATTACAACAATTGTTAAAATTCTATTCATATATAAGGATAAAATAAAAACCTAGATTTTAAGGAATCTAATAACAAATCTAACATTGCTAAAATTTAAGTTTTCGTGAATCAAAAGAATATCAGACAAAAAAAAATGCCCATTTTCTCATTCCTACTAAACACCAGATGATTGAAAGAAAAAAGTCCTGAAAACATTCATTCTATACTCTATCTCGTTCAGTAAGAATTTACCACTTAATCGTCTACCAATGAACTTTCTCGGAATAGGTCAAAGGAAAACATAAGTTAACACTCCTAAAACCCGGAAAAACGAAAAGGGGTAAGGATCTGTTAGGACACTCCGGTCAGAAAAACATTGACGATGCTAAGTAATCAGAGCATGAAAAAGAGAGCGAGAGTAACAAACCCTAATATGGCCATTACTAATAATAATCGAAATGACAATTTAGCATTGGAGCAGACAGACTCGTTACAGCCAAAAATTCCACGATCAGAAAATCACAGCTAAAACAAAAGAACATAAATCAAATCTCGAATCCGAAATGCAACTAATCGAACAAAAATCACCCGCCCACACGATTACCTACTTCAACGAAATCAAATTCAAAGAAGCACACCGTACATCCAAATAAAATGTCGTCACAGCAGGAAATGATAGCAACCAAGAAGTGAAAACCCTAACATGTGGAAAATAGATAGATAGATATAGAGAGATGGAGATGCTTACATATGGCGAGGAGAGGGCAAGGGCCATTATCGTTCTGGAGAACGATAGGAGTAGGTCGGCCAAGAAACTGAATAGGTTTGGTCTTGTATAAACACTCCTTTTCCATTTCATTCTCCATCATCACAGGCTGCTGTTCTGGTTTTGGAATTTGAGATTCTTCAGAGGAAGAAGACGACGCCATGGCCGATCTCTTACTAGTTGCAGCCCCGTTGTGGCTCGTCTTTTATACACACACCTGAGAAATTGAGAATTGATTTTCAGATTTTGCTAATTTAATTGCGATGGCCCCTTTTTTCTTTACCCTTTTTCTAACAACTAATTTTTCGTAACGTAATAAATATTTTTTTTTTTTTTTTTTTTTTTTTTAAATTACGCGTTATTGCTTATTGGATTAAAAAAAACAGTTCAACAACTATATTTAGGCTTGGGAATTTAAAATTGCAACTAGGGGGAAAGAAAAAGGGAAATATAGTAAATGTTTAGATTTTTCAAATTTATTGAGGGTTGTCTACAATATTTGTCACTTTAAATTTTTGTGGAATTGAGATTATATTTTTATTTCCAAGCTGACCTATTTTAGTTTTGTGAGTTATTAAAAAAAATAACTTTATCAAATCTTCCATCTTTAATTCAAGAAATAAACAACCACCAATTAATCCTAATCATTTGAAGTTTTAATTTCTATGGAGTATATTTCAAAAGATATTCTTCTCAAATATTTAAAGTTTATTATCAAGATCATACAACAAGGAATCTCGGCCATTTATTTTTGTAAACTGACACGTCATCTCCTTTATAACTACAATTTCTTTTCATCTTCCTCTCAGATATGATTTATTTGCACAATTTAACGATTAAACTCACACACAATCTAGAATGATGGTGAAATTTCCTTTTCCATTACAGATTGCATTTTCGATCCATTGGTCATTGTTGGAAGTTTGAAGATTTGACGTTCTAGATCCCCCACCCTTTTATCTATTTTTTTCTTTTGATTTTACAAAGTCAAGTAACGAAGTTAGTTTATATTTTTTAGTTCTTCCTAGGGTCAAGGGCTCTGCTAATGGAAGCTACGCCTATCACAATTAACATCCATCATTCATGGTACATATTGGTATGCAATCTGATTTTTTTTTTTTCTTTCAAAAAGGTGTTTAAAACAGAAGACGTGATAAGCATACACATATGTAAACCAAAAAATAGATGTATGTGCAAGAATCGTAAACTGAATTATGGGTACACACGACACAAGCAAAGTAAAATAGATTTCCAGAGTTTTTGTGTTGTTTGTTTGACCTTTCATCTTCAATTTGGTCATTTTTAGGTGTTAGTTATCTCTGCACACCCCAACACATCAATCATGTCGCAAGTGATTTTTTTTTTTTAATAATTATAGTCGTATCAAAGGAAATCATAGGTTAGTTTGACTTTCATTCATTTGTTTGTTTAGTTTACTTGGTATCAAAATATTCAATATGAGGATTGAATGTGTGATTATGGAAGTCTATATCACTCAATGTTTAAGAAAATATAAAATTAATAGTAACGACATTTTTTTGTTATTTTCTAAAACATTATTTAATTTTTTTTTTATCATGTCAGTCCAATATCTATAAATATTTTCAAATTTAAGTATAAAGATCTTTTGTTTTGGTCGTTACAAAATTAATTAAAAAAATGAAAAATAAAATTTGGAGTATAACTGTCCATTTTATTTTTACAAGTTAATATTTTATTTTAATAATTTAAAAGCAGACATTCCAAAATATTATAGACATTCTCTTGAGATATTTTTCAATTTTAGACATTTCTCTAGTTTTTCCAAAGAAAAACTAAAAAATCAAAGAAACGAAACCTAAAAAAACACATAAAATTGAGGAAGGGGAATTACAAACCTTATAGTAATTTTTTATTCTTTTTTTAGAAACTATAGTAATACTACTTTCAAATTAAAAAAAAAATACAATAAAGGGAAAATTAAAAATTAAAAATCGACAAATCTAATTTATTATGAAACATATAAACCAATTTCAGCTGGCACTAGTCTAAAAAAAACACGTGAGGCTAATTATTTTCTTAGTACAACAGAGAAGGAAACTACAAATTTTATATAAAATGTACTACTAATTTCATATAAATAAAACACATGAGGCTAATTATTTTCTTAGTACAACAGAGAAGGAAACTAATAATTTTATATAAAATGTACTACTAATCTCATATAAATAAAAATTAAATATCGATTTTCAAAATCAAATATGTGACCGTGTGGCGTTTGAATTGAATTATCATTAAACAATAAAACTAACTTATTCACTACATGCAAGGCTAATTTGTGCGATATATAGATTATAGAACATATTAAATTAAGATTACATTTTAGTGAGTATTTAAAAAAAAAAAAACATTTTAGAGAGAACATATCGAAATAATTATAAGATAGTGTTTTCGTTTGTTGTTATTCCATATTTGTTAGAAGTGGATATGTATTATTAATGGAAAGATTCTTAGTTTAAAAAAAATAACAATAAATCCTTAAGAATAAAAAGATAAAACTAAATCAGAATCACTGTTCAAAAAAAAAAATCATGCGGATAATTAAAGAGGATTTGAAAAAATAAAAAAAAGGTTTGTGGGCTTTATATATATATATATATATATATATCAGGTAGAGTTCGTGGCTGATCGTAAGAAAAATGCATTTTAAATGGTAAACCACAAATTCCTAAAAAGAAGGATAAAGACAGAAAATGACGTTATTGTTATTATTTTGCAACCTTTGGTAGGAAGAAATTTGAAATTGTAAAAAATGTTTTTTTTTTTTTCAATTAAAAAGGCTTCATATTCAAAATTATAACATTTTAATAACAAAAATTTATATTGATTTCGCCATTATTCTTATTGATATCAACATTCTATTCCTTAATAAAGAAGTATCAATCTTTCTCGCTTTCTTAAAAAATATACATTTAATATTTCTTGGAGTTGGTGGTGCAAAATTACAATCCAAGCCCTTACTATGTTCAGGATGTAATACCTAAATGTGCCTTTTATTTTTTGTATTTTTTGAAAATAAATGTGCCTTTTATTATAATTCAGTTGGAGCAGGTATTCTTCATTTGTCAACCGATGTGTAAATGAGATCAAGAGAGATAAATTTCAAAATTCTCATATAGCTCAGTCAGGTAATCTAAATCATAAGAAACTCTAGTTTAGTTTGGTAATTTAGATAATCTAAATCTTTAAATGCCTATTGTTAGGTCCAGATTCGTGATTTGGAATTTGGATTTGTTCTTATAGTCACCGACATTCCTCTGCGTCCTCTGCAACCTGACAACACTAGTCATTTCAGTGTGTTTGGTTTTGATTTACATGAGTTCTAAGAAAATTTTCTAGGAGATCACTCAACTTAATACTATTCAAGCACACTTTACTATATTGAGTCACCGAAAAAAAAAAAAATTTCATTGATATAGATAGTACAAATAAATTATATTAAGTTTTTCCTAACCATGATTTCCTCTCATTCGAATGTGATATCAGTTCATTCATGTAACCCTCTTAAATTATAGCATTATGCTTATAATAATAGATGTCCAAATCGATAGATGTCTCACGTTTCTAGAAAGTCCATAAGAAAAATTTAACACTTACAGGAAATTATCTAGATAAATGTGTATGTACTATCTACATAATTAAGTTTGTTTTGCATTATTTCTAGTGCAAAATATCTTAAAATTTACATAATATATTAATAAAATGTCATTATTACTTATTCATGTAATTTATGCAATGGGACTCCCTTCAGTTTTTGGTTTTTGACTTTTGAAAATAAAGTTTGTTTCTTTCAATTTCTCTTTTTTTTGTTTCCTTTTTCTTTTTGTCTCCCCTACATGAAGTATTTGAATAATTTCTATCCAAATTTTAAAAATAAAATTAAGTTTTTAAAAACTAGACAACAAAATATCAACCATATCTACCAAGTAGATTAAAAAAAACCAAGAAGATTTAAAGACATTTGCAAAAACATCTTCTCATTTGGGAATTTGAGGGAACCCCTCAACAATACAAAAAAAATATAACTCCAATTTAAAATTGAGATTCAAAACAAACTCATTCCAAACCATAAACAAAACACTACCTAATCAATTTCAAATTGAAATAAACCAGGAATCAAGGTCAAATTTCAAGACAATTCGCCATTCCCAATCCATCTAACTAGATTATTATTTTTTTATTTGTTTAAAAAAAAAAAAAAAAAAAATCAACCATCTAACTACTTAGGATTCATGTGGAATTCACACATTATTAGTATTTTGACAATTTTGTTTAAAGCTGAGTTTTCAATACAAATTGAAGTCGAACCAACTTAAATTAATTATAATGTTTAAATTACTAGTTGAATGCTTGTACCATAAAATACAAGACATAAACACCTATTCAAAGTAAAATAATCAAATAGATTCAATATTAAAAACTAAAAAAAGTATATATTAGAAGCATTTTCAAGGAGGAGTTTGGATAGAGTTTTGGATGAGAAGTTAGTTTGAAGAGTTATTTTGAGTAATTAGAAAATTTAGATTTTTGTATTAGTTCGTTTTGATATAGATTTTTATGGAAAAGTTGTAATTAAAAACTCGTTTGGATGTAATTTTTTGTAGAGGAGTTCGAGACAATAGTTTGTTTTGATGTGAATTTGAAATGAAGAGTTATTTTGAGTAGTTAAAAATGAATGATTAGAAATGAATGGTAAAAAATAAGTTAATTTGAGTAGTTGGAAATAAATGATTAGAAATGTGAAGTTATTTTAATTAGTCAGAAATGAATTGTTAGAAATAAAAAGTTATTTTGAATAGTTAGAAAAGATGAGTTAATTTGAGTAATTACAAAAACTTATTTGAATGTAATTTTTTTATGAGTAGTTAGTAATTGTTAAATCTAAATTTTCCTTAAATTTGACGAATAAACATCTCATTAAGGGCAGGATAGATGGTTTGTGACAATTTATTCAAAAATTGACCAAACCTCAATAAAACCTTCATAAACTTTCATAAATATTCTTATTCTATGTACAATATTACTTCAACTATAAGAACTCATAATCATCTGATTAACATGAGAAGTTTCTTAACAACTACTCATAATCCTTCATCTAAACCAAGGCTGTCTAACACAACTACTAATAATCTATTTCCTATTTATCCAAATAAGAATTTATATAACAACTATTCATAACTTTTCTATTAATAAAAACATTTTATCTTTCTAAATCCTCGTAACTGCTGAAAATAGTTAATAACCACAACTCCTCGTTTCCAATACTCCCTATCCAAGTACAATAGCTTTGTTTGTTTGTTTGTTTTTTTTTTTTTTTTTTTTAAATTTAGGAGCGAAACCTCAGATCGCTTGTAAAAAAAAAGAAAAAGAAAAAAAGAAACCTCAGATCTAACTTAAATTATTATTATTATTATTATTATTTTTGAAATAAGATCTAACTTAAATTAATAAATGGAAATGCTAAATATTTGCAAATTGTTCTCCACACTTGGCAATAAAAAAGAGAGGAAAGACAACGCACCAATCAACGAGGCTTGCACGTGACAGGGTAGGACGATGTTCCCAGGGCAAGACGTGGAGAAACCCCATTGGCCCAGATCAGAATGGAATCGTACGTAACAATAAACCCCATAAAAAATATGACGTACTGAAAAATATTTCTTTAACCCTCGATAGAAACAAACCTCCCCCACAAAAAAAAAAAAGAAAAAAAAAGAGGAATTTAGTTAAATTATATATTTATAATTATTCAAAGTAATTGATCATTTTTATTATTTTTAACTATTTATTTATAACACTATTTTATAATTATTCAATTATAACTCTTCAAAATAGATTATTTTTAATTATTCTTTTTTATTTTTCAAAATAATTACTTATTTTAAATATACATTAAAATAAGTTATTATCTTTAACTTATCTACAAAAAAAAAAAAAAAAATTAAAACGACATAACTCTGAATTTTTAACTATTTAAAATAATTTCTCTAAGGTGTCCAATAGGGATGTTCACGGGGCAGGGCCGGGGGATGGTTTCCCTGTCCCCGCCACCTAATCATTCCCCATCCCCGCGAAATTTACCTTTTTTTTGTGGGGATCGGGTTCCCCGCGGAAAATTTTTCCGGTTCAATATTTTTTCTTTTTTCTTTTTTTTTTTATATTTTTTGAATTATAATTTTAAATAATCAAATTTTCTTATAAAATATTTATAAGTTCCAATTATATTTTTATCTATCAAGAAAAAAAATGTTCATTTGAATAAATAATTTCATTAAAAAATATTGATTTTATCTAAAAAGTTAAGTAATTAAATGAGATAAAAAAATGAAAACGGGCCGAGAATCAGGAAAATGGGGATGGAGAATGCATTTTTCGTCCCCACCCCATTTTCTGCAGGGATAATTTTTTTTCCCTATTCCCTACTCCGTTCCCCGCAGGGAAAATTGACATATTTTGTGTCCAACAAGTGCTTCAAATTTACGTGCCAGCAAATGAAGCCTAAAATCCAACCAAAAAAATTATCCCCGTTTACTAAAACGGGTTTAAGTTTAACTGGCAACCGACAGGAATGTTCGCTGTCTTTACCTTCAAACGCCTCCTTTGCCTCTCCAAGGGTCACCGGCCGCAGAGGTTGTCAGTCACTTTAACCACGTGCCACCACATGAGGTGGAGGCACGCTAACCCTGGTGCACCGAGATGTGAGAGCAAAAATAAAAAGCATAAAAATGGGGTTTTTTCCTCTAGTGGTTCAATTGAATTTATTCTGTTTGGTTTCTTTTTTTGGGAGGTTACTATTTCCTTTTCTGAATTTTCCCAAAAAAGAAAGAGATTAGATTCTTCATCACTAAAATTTCCTTTCCTTTTTTTTTCTCCACCATTATCTTTCCTTATTTAAACTCCATTTCTAGGGTTCTTCTAAGCAAAACTCCCCCATAAAAAACAAAAAAAAGCCAAATCCCATTAATTTCAATTAATCCCATTCTTTTCCTTTGGGTTTCTTTGATTTTCCCCCTCTCCCAAAAAACCATCACTTTTATAGGTGAGACTTGTAAATTCTTGATTTTGATTCATTTTTCCAAATGGGGTTTGAGTAAATTCTGTTTTGATTTATGGGTTTTGTATATATTTGCATGTAAGTGTTATTTTCTTTAAATCTGACCTTTGTTGTTGAAAAAGGAATCATCTTTTTAGAGGGAAAGTATAAAATGGTGAGAGGAAAAACTCAAATGAAGCGCATAGAGAATGCTACAAGCAGGCAAGTTACCTTTTCAAAGCGCAGAAATGGACTATTGAAGAAGGCTTTTGAGCTATCAGTTCTTTGTGATGCTGAAGTTGCACTTATTATTTTTTCTCCAAGAGGCAAACTTTATGAGTTTTCCAATTTCAGGTATTTCTTGTACTTAAATCTCTCAAATCAATGATGAACCCGGTAATAATTAGCATGTATTCTCGAATTAGAGGTCGTAGGTTCAGATCTTCAACCTCATTAACTCAAAAAGATAGCTTATATATATATTTTTGTTTGAGATCAACAACAGCATTTGAGAATGGAGGTCTCGAATATGTAATCTCTTAGTTATTAGGCCGTACAAGCATAGTTGAATCAAATTGTGTTTGTTTATTTTGTTTTGGATACTGTCTATTTCCCTTGGTTATTATAGTTCTTCCTCTTTTTACAAGCAAAATATAGTACTGCTGTCCTTCTCTTTATTTCCCTAACCCCAACAGGTTTGCATTGATGTGTCAATGCTTTAAAGTTTTCAAATCTTTATGAAGATATTTTGTTTGTGTCCTCTAGCTGATTTAGGGCTTATTTATGGTGGGTTATTACATTTTGTTTGTTTCTTGTTGAATAATTAATGATCTATTAATCTCTGCTTGCTAGATTTATTTCCAATAACTGTCTGATTATGAGATCTCAACTTTGAAAATTTTGAAAGCAACGTTTTAATCGTTTAGATGGTGTAGATAAAACTTTGTTGTAGAGATAATATTGCATGTTATTAACTTGTTTTTTATTTTTGTTATGTTTAACTGAGGTATAAATTTAATAGATTATAAATCATTTAGGAGTTTATTGGGTAAAATGATTCCATTATTGTGTTAATCGTATTTAGGATTTAACTAAATGTATAGCTTGTAACTATTACTATGTTTTTTTTCCTCAATTCATTTGGTTATAACAGATCCACAGAAAAATAGTGCATTTTTCAGAACTCAAAAGTTTTTGTTTGATTTATCACTATTTGTGGAAATTTTGAGCTTTTTAAATACTTTGATTAAAATCAAAGGTGTTATTTTTAAGTGAGACTTCTATTTTTAGGACTGTTGAGTTCCATTCATAGGCTTCTCCTAGCTGATTATAGATTGAATCATTCCATCACTAATCAAAGTAAAATCATATAATCAAAAGTATCCTCAAAAGAAATGACATTTCTCTTTCTCCAAGGTTAGTTTCAGGCTTTGTAGATAAACAATTTATTTATTTTTAACTAAAGACCTGTCCTCTCAATAAGTAGGTATTGGTTTAAGGAAATGCTAGGCTATCCCAAAATAGGGAACTAATAGCTTTATTATGGACATGATTTACAACATAGCTTCAAAATCCAATGGGTAAAAAAGAATATAAATATTTTTATCGATTTTAGATAAAAAATTTCATGTTGCACCATTTGGTTATTTGTTCCCACGCATGGCCTTTGAAGGGCCTCATCCCAATGAATGACACATGGAAAATCTTAGAACTAACCCTTTGATTGAAGTTAATCAAATGCAAAATCTTAATTAACTTTCTAAATAATCAATTGCAAAAAAGATGATGGATTTGTTCTTCTTTTCCGTTTCATTTTTCTCAACATTGAAGTAATTCCAATGACCAAGGTCAGCCTTTTTTGTATTATTATTATTATTATTATTCGTGACTATTCGGGTCAGTTTGCGCGAACCTCGATTAATGTCACGGGGCATACCGTCTGACGCCACAACATTTGAATGTCAAGAAAACTCGTAGGAAATTAATTCCTAAGTAGGTAGTCACCATGAATTGAACTCATTACCTTAAGGATCTCAAGACTCTTTTGACCAAGGTCACCCCTAATATGAACAAAATATCTTAACAATCGCATGTGATGAATACTCACAAAGAAGTTGTTTGAGGTAAAAAATAAGAGAATATCATGAGGATGAGAATATTGAGGATAATGATTATTTGTCTTTGGATAGAAGAAAATTATCTGTATTTGATGAGGAGCAAAGAATGATCATAGGGGAATAATTATTTGTATTTGTAGTGTAAAAATCAGAAGAATAAATTGTGAATAGGCAGGAATGACAAGTGGTTATGATATTGGAAAAAAAAAAAGAAAAGTGATTATGGGGAATGATTTTCATAGTCCAGAACATGGTCAAGAAGAGAATTATTCCCTCTAAAAATTCTAAATTCTATAACTCTATTTTATAAACCATACTTAACATGATATTATTAGTTAAATATATTGAATTAATGTGTATATTAATGATGGGGATGTTTTTTTCAGCATGAACAAGACAATTGATCGGTATCAGATCAGAACCAAAGAAGTGATGTCCAGTGACAGCCAAGCTTTGGAAGATCTGCAGGTTGGTTCTCTAACACACATTCATGTTAGGCTTATAATTAATTAATGAAATCGAAAAAGAAACATCTTTGTTTTGTTTTTTCAAACTGAAGATTAGTGGTCGTGTTTTTTTTACTTGATATCGAAACAAGAAAATTTGGGGGACTTTTTCTTTTCCCTGGTAAAGAAGATGTAATTTTGTTTAGGTTTAAATCTAGTTTTGGTAGTCGGTTTTTTTTTTTTTTTTTAATGAGTTTTCTATTTTAGAAAGTTTGATTTTGGTTCACTTTCTACTTTAACTTTAGGACCTCAGTCTTGTTTTTTTTTTTCTTTTTGATATTCGTGACTATCCGGGCCCTAGTTGATCACTAGAGCCACTTCGTGATGGTTAGAACTTCAATCTTGTTTTACTCATGTTTATTAAGATTCACATCTTGACATTTACCTTAAAATTGGTGTTTAATTTATAGAAAATATAATTAATGTGATAACATTCAGTTATCTATGTGCCATATCTAAACTATCACGTTTAGTTTAGAAATAATTTGAGGTCCATAATAAATATTTTAAAAGTTTGAAGACCATGACAAAATATATATACGATAATTTTTTATAATTAAGTTTATAAACATTACTTCTATCTCTGATTCATTTTGTTTTGTTATTTACTTTCTACCTATGTTTCCAATAAAAAATTGAGTTTCAAAAATCAAAAGTAGTTTTGTTCAAAATTTAGCTAAGAATTGTTTCTACGTACATAAATTTTATAAACAAAAGGCATCAAGATAAACTCACATTAAGTCAATTTTTATTTTTGAAAATTAAACTCGTATATATTACTTCTACCTATAAATTTTATTGTTATCTACTTTTTGAAAATATATTTAAAATTGAAGGCAAATTCTTGAAAGTTTGATGTGGAGTATGAATAATGTGAGAACTGATGAATTTGTTTGGATTTGAAAGTTGGAGAAGCAATTTGACTCATTTTCCATGACTAAGAAGTTACAGCACCTTGAAGTTTGTAAAAGGTTTGAGATTTTTTTTTTCATGAACACAAAAAAAAATCTCCCATTTTCTTACATATAATAATTTACAAACACACTCAAACTCTCATGAAAAAGTACAGAAAACTCATGGGAGATGGCTTGGATTTATGTTCCATAGAAGAGTTGGTGCAGCTTGAAAGACAAATTGAAAGAAGCTTAACCAAAATAAGGTCAAGAAAGGTATATTATTATTCATTCCTCTCCCTCATGTATAGATATATTTGTTAAAATTACCCTTAATTTTAAATTTGTTTTCATGTAATTATTGGCATACATGTATAAATATTTTTTCAATCCTCAGTTTCAAATGCTGAAGGAAGAAATTATGCAGCTGAAGGAAGAGGTAATTGAAATCTTTTTTCTCATAATAAAAAATAAATTAAACATCATCTGAAAATAATTATGTGGAAATTAATATACTTTTTTTTAGAAGTGGTTGTTGATTGGAATATTTTCATTTGGTATATAGGAGAAAATGTTGCTGGAAGAAAATGCAGCACTGCAGATGAAGGTTTTATTCATGCCAAATCTTATTTCTTTTCATAAATGTGTCAATTTTCTTTTAAAATTGACAAAAAAAAAAAAAAAAGAAAAAAAAAAAGCTATTATTGGAAAGTGGAAGATTTTAATACTGAAATGGATTTATACTTTAAACCAACCAATCTAATCAGTAGAATAACTTCATTTTGCATTTAAATATAGTAAAGAAAATAAGAGAACTGACTTGAAAATCTGAATGAGAATAAGAACTAGAATCCATTCTGACCAATAAGAGTAGTTAGTGTGGCGCATGAACCAAAATATCATGAATTCGATCGAGCTTCATTGTAGAACTTTGAAAATGGTTGAATTTGTTTTTTTTTTTTTTTTTTCAACATTTTTCAACCTTTTACTGGTCTCTAAATTTCCTATATATATATCAAAAAGATTATTGATTTATGTTATATTAGACACATGGATGGAAAGTTTAAAAATCCATCTGATACTTTATAAAATTTATAGACCTCTGTCTACAACCTAGGTACAAACAAAATTCTCATATATATACAAATGCAAATCCATATTAAATGCTAACATTTTTTTTTTTTTTTATGGGAATTATTTTGCAGGTTAGAACTGAATCATCACAAAAACCAAAAACCAAGCAGAGATCAGAATCAAACGACCATGAGGCTATGGATGTGGAAACTGAACTGTTCATAGGACCACCAGAAATTAGAAAAAGCACCAGCTCAAAAGAAATTAGAAAAAGCAATGGCTTCCTTTTGAGATTTTAATCATCAATCCATTTAACAAAAAAAAAAAAAAAAATACACAGGCTTGTTTTTAACCACTTTGAAAATGCCAAAAAATTTGCCAAGAGCCAATAAACAGACATGACCAAAAAAAAAAAAGAATATGGCTGGTGATAAAATGTTTCATTATATACTTTTATGAGGAAAAAGTATATTCATGAAACTAGCTGTATATTTAGGAAATGTTGTCCTTGTCGGATTTTTTTTTTCTACTCAGCTTTTGCCTTTGATTTCAATGCATAACATATTGTTTAATTATGTTTTTTTTATGGTTGTTTTACTTTAAGAAATGTTGAAAATTCGTGTTTATCGAGAATATTGTGGCATTTGGGTATTGGGCTTGAGAGAATATTCTTAAGAATTGGAAGTTCAAATACCTATCAAATACTTGGTTAGTTTGTAATTTTTTTATCCTTTATATTTCAATATTTCAATACATTGTTTGGTGAGGTCTATATTTAGAAATAATATATTAGTGGATTCTAGGTTGTATAAGGTGGCTTTAGACTTTTAGTGTTTGTTCCATTCTAAGTTTATTAAGTTATTCAATTTTATCTAGTTTTGGTCAAGGGTGACACAGGTGATTAAAAGTTTGAGTTTTGAAAGTGTGCTCTCTCAAAATCTTAAGTTCAAAACTTTCACATTTTTGTGTGATCGATTTCTAACTTGAATTATTTAAATAATTTAGCTTTCCAAATATTTGAATTTAATATCAAA
>JBBMKA010000030.1:6052811-6080397 GCA_037833695.1 Sechiopsis laciniata | reverse complement strand
CAATTTCTCCTGTGATACTTCTGTTGCATCTGGACCCAAATTTAAGTTGTTCCGCAACAAGAGAACATTACCTGCAAAAAACCCAACAAGAATAACCAAAGATGGGTTTTTAAAATAAAAAAAACAACAAAAAACACCACATAGTAATCGAATAGAAGTATCTTTATAGGATGAGCCTCCTTAGTTACCTAAATAATGTTATGAAACTTGTTCGTTTCAGTTTTCATACATATTCAGGCTGCTAATAACTGTAGAATTTTTGTATTTATTGCTTGAAATACATCGAAACAAGTAGCAAAAACAACAATATTCTAATAAGCCACGCACAGCACATTGCACATATAATATTAGAATGCACAATTTATCATTTATGGAAAAATAAGTTACTTATCCTTTTTTAGAGATTCCAGGGTCAAAGAAACAAAACAACTTCCTATTTTATTGCCAATAAAATCTATAAATGCAAGAAAATTTTATTTTATTCATTCAGATTCAGAATGTTTGAACATGATAAGTTCAAAACAAAACATAATGGATTCTAATATCTACCAACTTGCTCCAACTTATAAGCAATGTGATTACAGCACAGTAGCGGTGTTATTATTAATTTGTTGTTTTGTTTGTTATTAAGCTGTTACGCTACTGTTTTCCAGTTCAATCATTGGTTAGTTATTTTTTATTAGAGTTGAAAATTGGTGTAGTATGTTACACTAACAGGGTTGTAAGTGGAGTTTTTCCTCAGGCTATATGTGTGTGTGTGAACCGTTTTCCGTCAAATTTATGGTCTTTATAGTCCTCCACTACATCAAATAATTTGTAATCATAATAAGTTTTGGGCGAATTCCTATATTTGATCAAATTTGATTCTATATAGTATATACATACAGATAAAAGGAAAAAAAATTCTACATGGGGTATCCTGGGGTTTTAATTCAAAACGAAGCTAATAACAAATCAAACTTTAAGCACTTGTGAATCAAAATAATATCATACAAAAGAGCTCATCTTCTCGCTTCTAAGCATCCAATGATCTGAAGAACAAAAAAATTATAAATACATTAATTTCATATCTATATGATTCAAGCAAACTTTAAGCTTCAAATCATCTACCAATGATCTTTCTTTCTTTTTTTTTGAAACCGGAAAATTGAGGCTCTGCCCCACTACACCCAGGGTAACCATGCCCGTTCTTGGGCCAGGCAGCGGGAGACATCGAAAGAATGAAGACACAGGAGGTATCTACAAATTAATATCATAAATGAGTCTCGAACTTGGACATTAAGGGGGAGCACCCCTTCAAAACTCAAGCCTTCGACCACTGCGCCACCCTTGGGGACCTACCAATGATCTTTCTTGGAATAGGTTAAAAGGAAAACTTAAGTCAACTCCTAAAATCCAGAAAAGGGAAAAGAAGAAAGGAGTGTGAGTCTGCTAAGACACTCCAGTCAACAAGACATGGGCGATACTAAGCAATAAGTGCACGAATAAAAGAGAATGAGAGTAATAAACCCTAAAACGACCATTTCTATTAAATAAATACATAATCCAACAGGCAGAGTCGATGATATTAAAAGCAATCAAGCTACAGACGACTGAATGTTCGATCACAATTGATAAAAGCATAACCCCTAAGACAATTTAGCATTGGACTCAATGACAGCCATCAATACAAAAAAAAAAAACATCTAAAACAGAAGAACATAAATCAAACTCCAAATCTCGGATACGAAATGCAACAAATCCAACAAAAACCTACTTCACCGGAATCAAATAAAGCATCCGAATAATACTTCCACATAAAGCAACCAAAAACGAAACCCTAAGATGCGGAAGATAGATGAATAGAGAGGTAAAGAGGTGATTGATTACATATGGCGAGGAGCGGGCAAGGGCCATTATCGTTCTGGAGAACAAACGGCGTTGGGCGCCCGAGAAATTGAATGGATTTGGTCTTGTATAAGCACTCTTTTTCCTTCAGCGGCGGCGGCTGTTGTTCTTGAGGTAGATTTTGAGGTTCTTGAGAAGAAGAAGAAGGCGACGCCATGGCCAATTTCTTGCGATTTGCCGCCCCGTCGTTGCGCGCTGTTTTTTTCTATACACGGAAATGGTAAAATGGAAAACCAAAAATAGATGAGTAATGGAATTTCAGATTATTAATTTAATTTGCAATGGGGCGTGTGGGACGACCACCCTGGCTTTTTTATTTTTTATTTTTTATTTTTTTCAATAATAACTGATTTATGCTAAGTTGGTAACGCAATAAATAATAAATGGAAGCAGGAAGATGGCTGGCATTTCTATTTCAATTATAATAATTTTATATGAATATTTGATGCATAATGTAATATTTCAATTTTTATAGTTTCAATACATTTTATTTTGATTGAAATCATTCATTTAACTTCATTAAACTTTTTAGAGTTGTTTATATATTCTCAAAAATCGATTCGATCAAACAAAATCGATCGAAAGTCGATGTATTTAGAGTCAGTGAGCTTTTAAGTATATGTCGGTTCATGTCGATTAGAAAAATAGTTAACCGAAAATTTATCGATTAAGTTGGTCAGTTAAACAAAATTCCTTTTTTTATAACACGAAATTTGTTTTATATAATATTAATGTCTTTATTAAAATAATTAAAATTTGTATTAAATTATTACAAAATTAATTTAAATTTAGATGTGTCTTGTTAGATTTATTCAATTTTTTAGAATTACTTCTCAAAATTTTGTTTTTTCAAATTAACTTAAATTTAAATGCGTTTACAAATATTCCAAAAATATTATAAAATAAAAGTAGTAATAAATAAAATAAAATAAAAAACCTTTTTCTTAGCAAAATAAAATAAAAACCTTAATTTATACCAAAAGAAACATTTTAGTTTGTTGTTTTTGTACGGTGGTTTGATAGGTTCAATCTCAAAAATCGATATTTAACTTTTATTTATTTAAGAGTTTGTAGGGTTTGTAGTTCTATTCCCCAACTTGTACCGAAAAAATATTAAATATGTTATGGACTTGGAATTATGTAATTGGAGTTTCCACAACCTCTATTATACTTTAATTAAAAATAATAATAATAATTGTTGTTGAAACAAATTCCAGCATTGTTTAGTTTTTTTTTTTTTTTTTTTTTTTTGAAAACAGCATTGCTTAGTTAATAGAGCATTAACTACCATTGCAATATTTGATAATATAGTTTTCACCCAACAACTATTGACTTTAAAACAAAACATGTGGTGTGAGAATACTTAACACATTCTTTGGTAGAAAATATAAGTTGAGGTTGTGGTCAAGTTATAGTTGTTTGACCATGTTTTATTTTGTGTTTATGATTAACTTTTTAGGGAAGATTATGTCTAAATCTTGTGGTATTTTGATATGGTATATAAAATGTTGCATACTTTTGGTGATAATTTGATATATGAAGATATAGTTGCCAATAAAAGTACATCTTTAATAATATGATGTATGGAGTAATTAAAACATTAGAATTTAAATCTTCAGTCGATGATTGTTGAATTATATATTTATATATATATATATATATATATATTTATTTATTAATTTCTATGTTACTCCCGCCACACTATTTTAATGGAGTAATTTATGTTAGATAGCATAAAAAGAGATTTTTAGAGTACATAAATATGAATTTCTATGAATTAAATTTCATAATGTGTTGTCTACTTAAATATAATGCAATTGATTAATGCTTGAGGTATTATTATATGTATCTTTAATATTACATCTTTGAGTCTCCACTTTAATAATGTTAGACATTTTCTTGAGGGATGTTAAACATTTTTTTTTAGTTTAACAAGAATTACATGTAGAAAGATTTGAATTTGGTAGTTACATTGGTTGAGTTACTTCCATAAATATTCTTGGACTTAACAAACAAAATGTATTTTTTTATATATATATTCAAACTCGGCTTTGGTATATTCTACCGTGCTATGATAAAATTAAATATATTTGATGCCAAAATAACTATTCTATTAAGTGCCAACAAAAGCAAATAAGTGTAATTAAATGTATGTTCACGATTATATTAGAGTGATTATAAGATTTTTTTTTTTAGCTAAGATTGAATCTTATAACTTAATTGTAAAAAAATAAGAATAAGTAAACTAGCCTTGGTTGAAATGTATCAAACTATATATATATATATCAAAACAATCTAAGTTTATTACTAAACATATAAACCACCCACTTGGGGCTAATTTGTACCATATATATATTCCAATAAACAAATAGAATAAATTTTTCGAAAATAGAAAATAAGAATTCAAGAAACGTGAGTTGTAATTCAAAGAGAATTTGAAAAATAGAATTTGTTAGTGATTCAAAGAAAACGGCACTTTAAATGGTAGGTTGCATTTAGATCTCAAAAAATGGTAGGTTGCATTTTTTTTTCCAAGAAAAGAGAGAAATATGCAGCAATTCCTTAGTAAGGAAGTATCAATATGCAATTTATTATTCTTCTTATTATTATTTTTTTTGAGATATCAACATGTAATTTTTTTTTCTCTTTTCATTTTTTTCTTCTTGAGAACAGGATCAATATTTGTATTTCCTTGTGGGGATGTTTGTTTGACGTTATTAATGAGTTATTATAAACGAATTTTTACGATTCCTTTTTAAGTAAGTATATCCTATTTTAATCACTTAAAATAATTAATTATTTTTAATTATTTATTTTTAACTATTTAAATAATTATTCACTCTTAATCACTCATTTCTAATATTCATTTTTAATGTTGGTATTGCAACTAATTGTCTCACATAAGAAAGAGAGGGAAAAATTATGGGTATAAATGGGATGACCACAATCTCCATTGATACGAGGCTTTTTGGGAGATGTCCAAAAACAAAGTCATGAGGGCTAAGTTCAAAGTGGACAATATCATACTAATGTGGAGGGTCTCAAGTAGAGTAGGTCGTTCCTAACACACTCATTTCTAAATTCTCAAAATAATTACATATTTATAACTACATCCAATCAAGTTATTATCTACAATCTCTCTATAAAAATCATCATCCAAGCGAGCTATTAATTCCAACACATCTATAAATAATTACATCCAAACCAGCTACTAAAATTTAAATTTCTCATCATTCAAAATAATCCTTATTTATAATCACCCAAAATATGCCTCTACAAATTATACAACTAAACACTTTGAGTAGTGGTTGATGCACAATTACAATTCTAACCTATTTTTTGTGTCCACCATGTAATCTAGCTTGTCGGCTCATTGTTATTGGCACTTTTTCTAACTTGGAACAATTGTCCAATTTTGAAAAAATATTTTATGAAAATTATAGTTGATGGTCCCCTTCGAGAAACTAATTACAAATGTAGTAAAAAATAAATAGTAACTATATTTATTTATTAATTAATATTTTCTTTAAATGTAATTTTACCCCCTAAATATTCTTTTCATACTTTAATGTCTTAAAGGTTCCTTAAAATTGTCTCTCATTGGACATAGCCATCGTCCTGACTTGTCTCTCATTGCTTAATTGTCAGAGAAGAGTCGAGAGGAAGTTGAAGCTCTTGAACTCGTTGCGGATAAGACTTAATAAATATTAATAGTGTATTATCTATTATACATAATTTTTTCTTTTTTTGAAATTTATAAAATATTTATTAATAATATGTATTAAAAATAAAATAATAACCGAATCCTATATTTAATATTAATACCAACGGTCTAGAAATAAAATCACATTTTAAAACTTGTATTAAATACATAAATAAAATTTATGAAAGACCATGTATTAAAAAATATTTTGAAACATAACTATTATGAAAAAAAAAATGACAAATATAAAAAAAAAAATGATTACAAATATTAGTATTAATAAGTGTTGTCATATATATTATTTTTAGGTTAAATATCATTTTGATCTCTCGACTTTAAAATTTGTTTTATTTTGGTCTTTCGACTTTGCTCTTTATCCAATTTTAATCATTTAATTTTTAAATTTCTAATTTCCTGAACTTTTAAACTTATTCTATTTAGGCCTCTTCACTTTCTAAAAAGTTCAAAAACCATCCCTGAATTTAAAAAAAAAAAACATAACAAAATTTAAAATAGCCAAAAAAAAAAATATATAAATGAATTTTCCATCTTTGTCTTCTTCAATTTTATGCTGTGTTTTTTTTTACAATATAAGATAAACCGTCAAGAGGCAAAGAGGAAATCATTGGGTCTTATTTCTTTTTCTTTTTTTTTTTTTATGAATTGGGACTTATTTCATTTTCTTCTGTAACAACATTTTTGTCTTCTCTTCCATTTCTCAATTAGTTTTGCTCTCTCTATTTCTTTTAGTTTCATTTGTGATTCGAGATGTGGATTTTCTCTTTTATTTATATTTCTGTAGTCACACCCAAAGACGAACCTATGAAGGGATTAGGGCCATGACCCCTTAAAAGTTTTGAATTTAATATCAGAATATGGCTTGGGATTTTTTTTTTTTTTTTTTTTATATAAAAAAATACTATATTTTACATAATACACAAGTCAAAAAAACAAAAAAAAAAGGATGGCTTAGTGGAATCTGGCGGAGGATTTTTATTTGCCCTTATTTTTTTTACTTTTCTTTTGCCTTTATCTTTGTATTTTGTCCATTCCAGTCCTTTTCTTTACCTTTTTTTTTCCTTATTTATTTATATATCATTTGTACTTTTAATTTTTAAATATATATTTTCATTCATTTGTTTCTCTTCATTTTATTTTGTCTTGATATTTTTCCTTTGAACTCTTTAATCATTTTTTCTGTGTTTTATTTATGCATATAATTTGCACTATTTTAGCCTTTTGTAATAATTTTAATTCTTTTATATATATATATATATATATATATATGAGGAACACATTTTTCTATTTAAAAAAATCATTTTTTAAGTATTTGTAAAGATTTTTCAAAAATATATAAAAACATATCATTACAAATATTTAACTCTTCTTTCTATATTATATTTTTTATTTACTCAACAAATATTTAAAATGTACAAATATTATAAATTTGGTTTAAATATTTAAGGGTAAAAAAACCTATAATATTAAATTTTTGACTTACTTGCCATTTTTTTAAAATAAATAGATTTATTAGATCAAAAAATTGAAATTTTAAGCATTTAGATAAGTTTTTTTTTTTTTTTTTAATAAAAAATACTTATCTAAATTTAAAGTTTAGAAACTGAAAGTTTATAACTTAATTGAACATTTGGCATTAGAAGAAAAAAAAAATTATACAACATAATTACTTTTTGGCCCCCGAAAGATCAGATGCTGGATACGCCCCTGGACTCACACCTCCATTTTTGCCGTCTCTTAAGTTTCTCAAATGGGTTTTATTGGTTCCTTCGATAGTTTTCTCTGTAATTGAAACTTCATTTCAGCATTTCTTGAGTTTCTAAATTGGTTTTTTTTTAATGTAATTCTGAGATTAGGGATCTAAGATTTTTATTTACTTTCGCTAAAAAATCAAAGGCGCCTTAAAGAAGCTCTTCATTGACGTTTATTAATTCTTGCACAGCTTCTATGGAGATTGAGTTTGAGGTATTATTGTTGTTAAAAGAAACAAGTCCAGTAGTTTCTTCTTTAACTCTTGATCCTTTACCCTGTACATTAAAAAAAAAAAAAAAAAAAAAAAGATGAGAGATTTATTTTTATATATTTTTTAATTTTCTTTTTGGCCTTTTAATGTCAGTTATGTTTTTTTTAACCCAAAGGATGGTTTTTAAACTTTTTAGAAAGTCAAGGACCTAAATCGAATAAGTTTGAAAGTTGATAAACTAAAATTAGACAAAGAGGAAATTCGAGAGACCAAAATTTGACATTTGAAAGTTAAAAAACTAAAATGGAACAAATTTCAAAGTCGAGGGACCAAAATAGTATTTTAACCTGTTTTTTACAATATTATTATTAATGAGTAAAATATTAAAACATATTTTCTAAAAAAAAAAAAATCAAAACATATTAATAATTAATATTATTAATAATGAGTATTTATAATATAATATTAAAATCTATTAATGATGTAGATAAAAATACTTTAGAATTTGTTTACATTTGTAATTATGTTGTGAAAATAATTCATCCACTACGATTTCTCAAATATTATTTATTACATGTAACCAACACTTTTATTAATATTGAATGGGTTGGTGGCGCGTTTGGTTATCTTATTTGGTATTAATCTATTTTAACTCTATGGTTACGAGTTTGAGCCAAATACCTCGGTTTGTTGATTCCCTCCTCTAATTTATACTAAAAAACACTTTTATTAATGTATAAAACATTTTACAAAACAATATAAGTTACATCCTTACAATTATTCCACTATTTTTTATGTCTTATTAATGACAAATATTTGTCTCCTTATTTATAAAGAGAAAAATATTGCTCTTTATTAATCTACTGTGAAATACTGTTAATAATACAAAACATTAGGATTTATGAAACAACAAATATGTTATATATTTATCAAGTATTAATAATCAATCTAGTGTATTTATTGTTATAATTAATACTAGAATAATTCTTATTCTAAATTTGAAATTGTTAAATTACATATTTATTATAAATAATACCACAATGGTATATTTAGATAGAAGTGTATTTTCTTTCCAAAAAAAGAAGATAGAAGTGTATTTTCATCTTTTATCACAAAAACGAATTTTTTAAATTATAATTTTAAAAAAATTACTTTTGTTGAGCACAAGGTTAATGCAAATTAGTTTGTCAAGTATTTTATACACTTCAATTAAGGTCATTAGCAGATTTCAATCAATAAATTTAAATGAGTGATTTCAATTAGTGACACTAATGGAATTCTATAATATACAATTCTTTTTTAGTATAAATTAAGGGAGGGACCAAAAACCTACATAAATATTACTAATGCTCTTAAATAAACGAAAGTCAAATATCGATTTTCAATATCAAACTCATGATCATATCATTGAAGGAAATTACCACCAAACAATACAAACTAATAAGTATCTTAATTTGCATATTAAAATTTATATCATACTTAACAAACAGATTGTAGTTTACTAAATACTTTCTATTCTAAAATTTAAAATTTGATAGTTTATGACTTTTATTGATTACAAAAATTTTATTTAAGTACATATTTTATCAGGAAAAAAATATCTATTATATATTGTTTTTATACATCAAGATTGATTATAATTAATGTCACTTGTTGGAATCTATTAACACTTGGTGTAAATAACAATTAAAATTATTCTTTATTTCGTGATTATTCCAACATGAAACATCAAACGGTAGATGTATGAAGAAAAAACAAAACAAAACAAAGCATATCAAATTCTTTAAGGTTTTTTCTCAAGTAAAGAAAGTTGTGCAATTCAGGTCTTTGTAAGTCTTAGATTTGGAACCTGTAACATATTAATTACAAAGTCATAAAAGATGTCATGAGAACTCTTTTTTTTTTCATTTGGCATTTCTCATAAATTCATAAAACACATTTTTTGATAAAATAATAAAAGGAAAATTTTATAATTAAAAAAGGAGCAAAATTTTTTATCAGTAAAATCATCAAGTGCTAATTTTCTCTATATAGTTCCAATTTTATCGGATGTCTCGGAAGGAAGGGACACCATAAGAACTTCAATTGCTATATGCAAAATGACCATTTTCAAGTTGCCTCCACTCATTACAGTGCTTCTAGTTTAGTTTAGTGTTTAATTTTAGTTCATTTCAATTGGAGTTGTGGATTGAGGATAATAGGGTAAACTATAAGTTCTCTCATAATTTTAAAAACTAAAATTTAATTTTTATGGTTGAAAAAAGTTAGAATTTAATATATATGATTTTAAAAATTAAAATGTAGTTCCTATTATTTTATAAAATCTAAAATATAGCCCTTATTATATTTAATTGTTGACGTATTAGATACATGAAAATTCACTATTTATACATAAGTGATATAATTTTTTTGTTATATCAGTTACTAAATTCATAATTTCATAAATAGTTTTTAAGTACTTAATTCGCTAATTATTTAAAACAACATGTAACGACTCAACTTCCTAAAATACTTTAATGAGTTGTTACAGGTGCATACATATTAAAATCTTCAAAATCAATTTAATAACTATATGCATTTTCCAACGAAATCTCGTAAAATCATGAAACAATACTAATAGTTCGAAAACATACAAAACATGGTTTGGGATCCCGATAGTTAAAAAAAAGGATAGTTTAGTAGAGTTGTAAACATAAGTTCAACACTAAGTAAAACAATGCGGAAAAGGAAATAACGACAGCTTGTTCATGATCGATGTAGCTCCCATCCTAGCCACCTCAGAATTGATCAATACCTGAAAATGTAAGGGGTGAGTATATCGAAATATACCTAGTAAAGAGCTCCACTATAGGGTTAAGCATGCAAACAGAAACAAGTTAGAAGATACGACAACTGAAGTTAAGTGCCTTAGTCATGCGTGTCCGGCCCCTAGGCCGGTCACGAGCAAACAATGTCAAACGACAACGTGTAGGCCGTAAGCAAGATATAGCTAAATGCCGAGCAATCATCTAACCACTATCAGAGGAGGACCACGAGTGAAGGAAACATACAAGTTTCCTAAACCTCGGATCTGGACACATCTCATACCGTGTCTGTAGAGACATACACAAATGTCTCGAGGTAGCCTAACCTGTGTCAGGAACCCACCAAACTTCCGCTACGCAACTTTGATAGCGTATCAACAGAGACATACCCGAATGCCTCGGGGGTAGCCTGACCTACATTAGGGACCCGCCACACTCCCATTGCGCAACTCTGATAGCGTGTCTGCAAGGCATACACAAATGCCAAATAAGTCACCCGACCCTGTCGGGTAGGACCACGAGTAAGGAAACCACATAGGATCCCTAACTTTGGGTCAAGACAACGACACACGAGTCGTGTCAGCAAGGGCATACTCGAATACCAATAAAGTCACCTGACCCGGAGCCAAGAGTGAGGGAAACTGCAGGATCCCTAAACCTCAGGCTCGAGACGCCATCTGCTAACCCCTAGCATGAGGAAGAACCGACCTGCCTGCAGACAACATCCCTACAATGCATGCAGGCTCACCGACAGGCATTCCTCTGCGCCTTCATCTGTCCCAGTGACCTCTTCTAGTAGTGTCGGGGTCAAGTAAGGCATGACCAGCTCCCCCTCTCACGTACTGGGTGAGTAAACTAGTGGAATCATGCACACAACATATGAGATTCCACGAGTATAACAAAGAGATATAACTAGCACTAGAGTCACACAAGATCTAGCCTAGCCTAGGCGAGTGCGACCGGCCCACCCTAGGGTTGGTGCAACCTGCAACGTGTGCTCAGTAACTAAGAAACTCGTCGTTCCGCACACAATGCGACACGTTGATGAGATCTGACCCCTTGGTCGGATATAAGAGTCAACTCGTAGGTTAGTGTAGCCCAACCACGTATCTCAAAGTAAATAAGATCCATGTCCTCGCTCGGTTTCTAAGGGACATTAGCGAGTCACATCAATAATACGATATTGATCACGTAACACGAGTCGTAACAGAGGTGAGCTAGCTGCTCCTATAAATGGTTAACATGATAACCAAACCTAGTTATTATAATACCGAACATAACAATCCAAACTAGGTATCACGGTAATAGATCGTTACGAACAAACCCCTAGGCGACAAACAGAAAAATAGAGCATACTAATATTCTATCACGAGTTTAGCCAATCATAAACGAATCAGGAAACAACGAACCATACACATATCCAATCATGAGCTACCTAACACATTAGGGGCATTGCTATCTCAAACACTACATGCATTACCCTAGTTCAGTCATTCGAATAGTCAAACAGATAAACAGTTCATCACGTATACAAACAAAATGTACGATTCAGGGAATGACCATACGATCACATGAGCACAAAAAATAGAGACTTTACAGTTACGAGCGACACATTGATTCTATGCTACCACGAGTATAATCAGTTCAATCAAAGTTACAACACCAACACAAACATGTGACAAGTCATCCAACATTCATTTCTCGTAAATCCTAGCAAGTTCTTATTCACATGCTTTTAAGTCACATAACCCATATCATAATGAAACTCCTTACCTTCCCGACGTTCTCGACCGAACCACCAAGCTGAACCACGAGTTGAAATGGAAAATCCCGAGAGTCGCCTAAACGAAAAAACACAACTAAAAGTCAATGAAACAGATAAACAAAGCTGAACTAACCAAAATGGAGCTCACCACGCGAATGAGATAAAAAAACTGAGCCGGCGACGATGACTGACTGATGGCGACGCGTCACCACGAAACACAACAAAACTTACTTCTTTTTTCTTCGTCTCGTGCTCTTGATCACGAATCTGGTATTGCATTTGCGAACGGAGACCCTAGCTCCGCGAAACTACGAAAGAAGAAGTAGATCTAAGATGGGTTTTAAGCATTTTCTCACCGGAAAAGATGGTGATGGAGCTCGGAGAGGTGAAACCTAAGAGAGATGAGACTTATAAAAGGGTTTTTGAAAGGATGAAGTTGAAATGACGAGCTCAAGCAAACTCGTTTCAAAACCCACTATCGACGACGCTAAAGAACAGCCCGCGCAGAAGAGGTTCGGGTCGCCGGTGAGGTAATGGGTGGTCGGAGCTCCCAAGACAGCGGCATTTGCTCGATGTTGAACTGAAGAGTGACGAAGACGCTGCTGACCAGAGATGTGGACGACAAGCTTTGCAAACTCGCCGAATAAGACCCTTAACACACGACCGAAGATGCGCTGCAACGCTCAACTGGCAAGAGGGAGACGCTCAGCCACTGCGCTCCATGAGGCTAAATCTAGAGGTGTGGGTTGGAGAAAACGAACAGATGTGATGAGGAGTCAATCCTTTTGCTAGATGCGCAACAAGTGGCAATAAAAGGAAGGAGAAAAGGTAGTTTGGTTTCTAGGCTATTGTGCAAATAAAGATGGAGTAAAAAGCCAAAACCTTTTTTATTTATATAAAAACCCCAATTTCCATTTTAGTTTACATATTTTAAAATCCCTAGCAAACCCTAAATGAATTTCCCAAAATAACCCACATGCCTAAATCACTTAAAGCATTTGCTTGAATTTATTTATTTCAATCTGAAGCATTTACTTAATAATTTTTAACTTAATCCCGATAAATTGGGGATGATTCACGCCATAAATCTTTAATAAAACACGTAAATAAATTAAAAGAAACTAGAGTGTTACACAACAAATACTATTTTTTAAGTTTGATCAAATCATAGGGCCAATTTTTAAAACCATATAAACAAATATTTCTTTAATTCATAGGAGTTAAAATCTAGTTTTTGAAACCATGATAACTAAACTTACCATAAAGATTAAACTTATATTTTACGTAGAATAATATTACCCCTATTTAGTCTCACTTTTGAATGGAAAGATCTCATTATCTCGACTTTGAACTTCAATGAAAGTTGTTTGTTTGTTCTTTTTCTTAATGGAAATGTCAAATACTGCTAAGGAGGTACGATTTTTCATTTGTCGTAAGAGTTATAAATGAACATTTACAATTATTTTTCAAAAAGTCACATCTAAATGAATTATTGTAATTTTAAAATAACTATCGATTTATAATTTCTTATTTCTAATAACTCAAAATAATTAATTATTTTCACATTTCTAAATATTCATTTATGCAACTCCAATACAAACAAATCATCTACAAAAATATCCATACAAATAAGCTATTATTGCATTACTAATTTTTTATGGCTCAAAATAAATGATCGTTTTAGTAATTTAAAATAGCTGTGGGAGTGTGTTGAGGATTTAGCTCGATAAGTTATCTTGAATAGTTAAAAATTGAGAGTTGTAGTAAAAAATTCGTTTAAATGTGATTTTTATGTAGATGAGTTGGTGTCAAAACTTAGTTTGAATGTAAATTTAAAATGATTAATTATTTTGACTAGTTAAAAAAGAATACATAATTAAAAATAAATTATTTTGATTGATTTGAAATGAACGATTAAAAATAAAATATTAAAAATAATTGAATAATTATAAATAGATAAATAATTTAAAATGATGAATTATTTAAAAAAAAAAATAAAAAAAAGAAAAATTAATAAAAACTCATTGGTAATTCAAAAAAAAATAGTAAATCTTCCATTTAATGGATTTAAATATGGCAAACAACACCCCTTCGTGCAACTCCACATCTATTTAAACACTCTTTCGTTATTTTAGTGCGAAAAAAATTGCGACAAAAAAAGAGGACGCATCATTCAAAGGAAGAAGCACGTGACAGGAGTAGGACGACGATGTTCCCAGCGCACGACGTGGAAGCATCCCATTCGTCCAGCTCAGAATCGAATCGTACGGAACAATAAAACCAAATCGAAATTTTAACGTACGGAAAAACGTTTCTTTAAACCCTCAAACGAAACAGCTTTTTCCGGCCAGGGCTTCAAAATTTACCTGCAACAAAAACCGAACCAAAAAATTTCCCCGTTCAGTAAAACGGGTTTAGGTTTAACTGGCAACCGACAGGAATGTTGGCTGTCGTTACCTTCAAACGCCTCTTTTGCCTCTCCAAGAGTCACCGGCCGCAGTGGTTGTCGGTCACTTTAACTACGTGTCACCACGCAAGCCCTCGTGCACCGAGATGTGAGAGAAAAGATATAAAAAAAGGAGAAAATTAACTCTCTTTTTTACATAAGAAAATGAGAAAACTAGCTTCCTTTTTTTTTTTTTTATAAAAATGATAAATTTTGAAACATGGTAAGCAAATTGAATCTTCAAACTAAGATTAAAAATGTATTTTTACCAAAAAAAAAAAAAAAAGAAAAGGAAAAGAAAAAGCATAGAAATGGGTTTTTTTTTTTTTTTTTTTTTTCAAGTGGTGTGGCATTTATTCTGTTTGGTTTCTTTTTTTGGGAGGTTTCTATTTTCTTCACTGAGTTTTCCTAAAAAAGAAAAAGATCAGGTTCTTCACCACTTCAAATTCTCTTTCCTTCTTCTTTTACTCCCATTATCTATTTTTCTTCTTTCTTTAATACCCCATTTTTCTAGGGTTCTATACCTAAACTCATCCATTATATTCCCCTCAAATCCTTGATTCAATCCAATTATTTCACATCTCTTAAAACCCATCACTTTAAGAGGTGAGCCTTTCAAATTCATGATTTTGATCCATTTTTCCAAATGGGGTTTGAGTAAAATTCTGTTTTTATGTGATTTTCTTGAAATCTGACATTTGTTGTTAAAAAAGGAGGCACCTTTGAGAAGAAGAAGAAGAAAAAAATGGTGAGAGGAAAAACTGAAATGAAGCGCATAGAGAATACAACAAGCAGGCAAGTTACCTTTTCAAAGCGTAGAAATGGGCTGCTCAAAAAAGCTTTTGAGCTATCAGTTCTTTGTGATGCTGAACTAGCACTTATCATTTTCTCTCCAAGAGGCAAACTTTATGAGTTTTCCAATTGCAGGTATATTCTTTTTAATCTACCCAAAAAAAAAAAATAATAAACACTTGTCTTCAAATCTCTCAAATCACTGTCCTTTTGGGGTTAATAGATGCAATTTGTTTGTTATCTTTTGGGTATTATCTATATCCCTTGGTTATTCTATTGTCCTCTTATTTCCCTAACCCCAACAAATTTGCATTAAGAGATCACTGCTTTAAACTTATTTCAAATCTTTATGGAGATATTTTTGTGTTCTCTCACTGATTTAGGGCTTATTATTTTGTGGGTTGATTCTATTTAGTTGAATAATTATGGATCTAGTTAATATCTGTTTCAAAGATTTGTTTTTGAAAACCTTCTTGGGATTAGAACTCAGGTTGAGATAATATTTCATGTTATAAACTTATTTTGTTATGTTTAACTGTGTTTAACTGATGTATAATATAATTTACTAAAAATATATAGAGGTGTTTGGATGATTAATTGCATCAATCATTAGAATAAGCAGAAATTTTGAGTGATTAGAAATTAAGCTTGTAATAATTTCTTGTTTAGATTTAAATATTGTAACGGTTTGAATATGAATTTTTGTAGAGAGGTTGCTGTCAATATTTCGTTTGGATGTGAATTTTGGTCAAAGATTACAAAAATGAGTAATTTTTAAATGAGGTGTTATTTTTTGTGGTTACAATAGCTGGATATATATTTTTTTAAAGAGGGGTTATATAATTTTATTCGTAATAGTTCGTTAAATACTAAAAACAAACACCTCCTATATGTCAATAAATTTATGGATGATAATTAAAATTAAAATTTAACTATTACTAGAACCATTTGTTTGAATGAGATCGAATTTATAAATAGGTTACAAAACATATATTTGAAAACTACAAAATACCGACTCTATTTTTGGATGAATCTATTAGTTTCAAATATCTATTTTTGGATGAATCTATTAGTTTCAAATATCTATTTTTGCATCATGGATGATATGCAATTTTCTGAATTCAATGTTTTTGTTTGATTCAACACTATTTGTGAAAATTTGAGCTTTTACTTTGACTAGAGTCAAGGGGTACTGGTTTCTATAATTAAGCCTGCTAAATTCCATTCATAGGTTTCTCCTAGCTGATTATAGATTTAATCAACCATCACTAATCAAAATTAAATCTCATAATCAAAGTACTCCTAAAAGAAATGATATTTCTCTTTGTCCAAGGTCGCAGTCTCAGGCTTTGTAGTTAAACAAATTTTTCTTTTTTAATAAAGATTACCCCTATTAGTAAAGTAGGAAATGCTAGGCTATCCCCAAATGGGAAACTAAATAGCTTTATTAGGGACATGATTTAGAATATTTAGCTTCAAAATCCAATGGCCAAAAAGAAAAAGGAAAAACTTATTTTTTAATCTATTTTAGATAAAAATTTCATGTTGCCTCATTGTTATTTATTTCCACGCATGGCTTTGAAGGGCACATCCCAATGAACATGTCAAATCTTGGTCGTTCGTTTTAAAACTAACCCTTAGATTAAAGTTCTTAGCTTTCTTAATTATAATCCAAGGAAAAAAGATAGTCATGGCCTTTTGTTCTTCTATTTGGTTTGATAATTAAGGGCTCTCAGAATAAGAAAAGGATTAAAATGGCCTTAATTAATATTAACTTCCCAAGTTTCAAGTCTCAAATGTGTTTAATTTTGTTCTTTTCCAGTATGAACAAGACAATTGATCGGTATCAGAACAGAACCAAAGAAATAATGTCCAGTAATAACCAAGCTTTAGAAGATGTGCAGGTTAGTTCTCAATTAACTCATGCATGTTTGTTGCTAATCATGAGTATTGAAATTGAAAGACAAACATGTCTGTTTAGGGAATTCTCTAATCATGTTGCTAACCTACACTCTTTAAAGACTATGACATTGCTTCCATTGCTTTAAATTAGAAAGCTTTTTTGTAATTCTTGCATGCTCCTTGCATGCTTTTGGAATGAATCGTATCTCTTTATAAAAAACCATGTCTGTTTTGTTTTTTTAAATTGAAGATTACTTGTTTTTTTTTTCTACATTCTTTTTCTTTTCATAAGAAGTAAAAAATTTGAGGTTTTTTTCTAAGAAAATACTTGTGTAGCTTAGAATGCACCCATTTTTACAGTTTTTTTTTTTAATTTTTTTTAATTTTTAATAATAATAAGGAATTGGGGGACTTGAACCACAAACCTCGTGTTTCTTAATAATTTCAAAATGCCAGTTGTATTATGCTCACTTTGGCCACCGACTTTTACGGTTGAGACATGTAGCACACTATCATTGCCTCGACTGTAAAATCAGTTGGCTGAAAAAAACTAATAACTGATTTCATACGGCTATTGACGAAGTACCACATGGTCGAGCTGCAAAAAGCTGGTGTCGAATTTAGTTGGTTAATGTTGATTAAGTTTCATATCCTAGGTTAATGTTGTCTAATTCATTGAAATAGAATATGTTCTCACATTCATTATCTATATCTCGTATCTACACTATCATTTTTAGTCTAGAAACAATTTGAGGAGCATAATCGAAGTTTTTTAAAGTTAGGGACTAAAACAGAAAAATAAATTTAAAAGTACTACTACTTACTTTGAATTTCTTTCTTTTGTTATCTACTTTCTAGAAATATTTATAAAACTCAAACCAAAATTTGAAAATTGTTTAATTTTTGAAAACTAAGTTTATAAACACTAGTTCATTTTAGGAGTTTCTCTTATTTGTTATCTACTGGCAAGTGTTTTCAAAATTTAAGCCACGTTTATGTATATACATACGCAGATTTGTAACATTTTACTTTTGTTACTGAAACCTGACTAAGAATCCTAATGTTCCCTTGAAAACAATTGTGAAGAGATTTTAAGGAAACAAGCTTAGTTTTCAAAAATAAAAATTCAAATATAGTTTTGAAATTTAAGCTCATAAACACTACTTTTACTAGTAAGTTTCTTTTGTTTTGCTATCTACTTTTTTTTAATGCTTCCAACATCTAAAACCTATTTGAATATGCATAATTATGGGTTGGCTTAGTAGTTAAGAGAGTCTTGAAAAACTAAGAGATTATGAATTCAATCAATGATAGTCACCTAATCTTGAAATTAATTTGATTTTTTTAGCATCGAAATGTTATAGGTCTAAATGGTATATTTCGTAAAAATAATTGATATGCACCTAAACTGACTTGGAGCAGTTGGTTGGAATTCAAATGTTTATCGGAGAATGGTGAAAATTGTAGTTAACGAACTAAAAACTAAATAATTCTCAAGAGAGGTATTAGATATCAATATTCAAAATCAATTTTAAACTCATTTTGTTTTAAAGTGTAGCAATATTTAGGGATGAAAGATTCAAGTCTATGACCACTTAATCATAAATCTATAGAAATTTGGGGGAAAGAAAGAAGGAAACTCTCTCAAATAACATTTTAGTGAAAAACTTGTCTTTCTTTTTCTTTCTGCCTTCTAGTTTTATGTATGTTTTGTGTCTGAATAATCTGAACTGATAATGAATTTGTTTGGATTGTAAGTTGGAGAAGGAGTATGACTCTTTTAGCATGACTAAGAAGTTACAGCACCTTGAAGTTTGTAAAAGGTTTGAGATTATTTTCATGAACAGTCAAAATTTATGTCCTATATTTTCTTCCATATTAATTAATTTGCAAACACACTCAAGGCTTTATGAAATAGTACAGAAAACTGATGGGAGATGGACTGGATTTGTGTTCCATTGAAGAGTTGCAGCAGCTTGAAAGGCAAATTGAAAGAAGCTTGAGCAAAATTAGGTCAAGAAAGGTACATTCTTAGCTGAATAATTAATAATAATAGTAATAATCCCTCTCTGATTCTAATTTAGTTGCCTCCTTGGAAAAAAATGCCCTTTATATATTTTGCTTTTATGTGATCACTATCAATTGGAATTTTCAATTCTCAGTTTCAATTGCTGAAGGAAGAAATTATGAAGCTGAAGGAAGAGGTAATTAAATTACATCTTATTCTAAACTTCATTTTTCTAATAAAAATAAACTTGTTGATTGGAATTATCATTTGGTATTTAGGAGAAAATACTGCTGGAAGAAAATGCAGCACTGCTGATAAAGGTTATGCAATCTTCTTTCTTTTCTTAAAAAACTTGTTGCTAGAAGAAAATGCAGCACTGATGGTTGTTGATTGGAATATATATATATATATATATACAAACTTTAAATAGAAAAAAATAGAGAATAATTTGGCCTGAAATCTTGATGAGAATAGGAATCAGGAATCCATTAGGTCGGAATAGGACAAATTAAGACCATATTTACTAAGTACTTTCTTTTCGGTTAGATTAGAAGTTAAGTGACAATAAGAACAATAGCTTAACTGAACAAGTTTGTGTCCATAATTACGAGAGTTGAAATGCAAACAAAACATTCCACATTGGTTGAGAAAGATCATGGACATATTAATGATGACAATGATCTCTATTGATACAAAGACCTTTTGGATGAAACCAAAAGTAAAGCCATAAGGGTGTACACTAAAGGAGGCAATAATATCATACCAATGTAGAGATTCGAAGAGGATTATTATCCTTATAAAAAAAGGTTATGAGTTTGAATATTCAATTTTACTCGTTAACTTAAAAGAACAAAGAAGTTTAAAGACCTTGGGATTAATAAAGTTGAAAGATGGTCGAGAGTTGATTTGATATATTTCATAATGTTTATGAAGTATTTAAAGACCTCATTTAATAACTATTTGAGTTTTGGTTTTTGAAAATATTAAATCTATAAATCGTACTTTCTCGTTATCATATCAATTTGGATTAGAACAATTTCTGCTGCTAGTCTCTTCTGTTATTGTACAAAACTCTCAACTGAGTTAGTTTACTATGTTTGTAAGTTTGTTTTATTACTGATATTTTCTTCATCAATCCATTAAAGTTTATCCATGATATGTAAAATGAAAAAAAAAAAAAAATTAAAAACAAAAAAATCAAATGGCCTAATTTTTAAAAGGGTTATTATACATTATACATAAAGCTCATAAAGTCATAGAGCAAACTCATACACAAATTACAAAAACTATTTCTCATAGAAATGCAAATCCATATGAAATTATGCATACTAATTAACAAAAAGAAAACCTTATTTTTCATTGGAATTGTTTGCAGGTTGAAAGTGAATCATCAAAAAAACCAAAAACCAACCAGAGTTCAGAATCAAATCACCAAGAGGCAATGGATGTGGAAACTGAGCTGTTCATAGGACCACCAAAAAGAAGAACCAGAAATGGCTTCCGGTAGAGATAATTTTCATCATCAACCCACTTTTCAAAAAAAAAAGAAAAAAAAAAAAACACCGAAAGTTAAACCTAACATGACCATTCTGATAAAAGGTTTCGGTATATACTTTTACGAGGAAAAGTATATACGTGAGAAACCAAGCTGTATATCTAGGAACTGTTCCTTGTCGGGAATTACTGTCTTTTTCTACTCTACTTTTGCCTGTGACAATGCATAACATGTTTATGTTTCTCTTTAATGGTTAATTTGATCTAAACAATGTGAAAGTTTGGTGTTTATATTGTGAAGTTTGAAGAAGATTGTGATGGAATTGGAAATTCTCTATATTTGGATGACAAAAACTTGCCTACTCTCTACTTAAAATATATATGGCCAGACACTTATTTATTTATTATTATTATTATTTTCAATATCATTTTGTTTATCAATAAATAAATGTAAGATCTAAGTAGAGAGTGCCTCCTCATTCATGATTGTCAATGAAATGAAGATATAAAAATTTTAATTTTAATTTTTAAATTGACAAAACCTTATTCTGGTTGACTTAGGGTTATGGGCTATTCTCCCATGTGCATACACTAGTAAAGTTTCGGGAATAAATGGCGGTGGAAGCCTCCCATTATTTTGAATCAATGGCAGACACAGACCCGCCATTAACTTCAGTGACATCTTAACGAATTAACGCCTAGTAGCAATAGCGGGCGACGACCGCCACCAATAGGCGCGTGCGTTTGGGTTATAGGTGGTGGGCATCGCCCGCCACCAATACATATCCATGGCGCTCTCGTTTGATAAAAGGTGGCGGACTGTTTCGTTTTGTTTTTTTAAAAAAAAACCCTCGAAACTGGTCTCGGGTAGTTATTTTAAAATGGTCCCCTCGTTCGTCCCCGCCATTAAAATAGGTTATTTTTATAAAAAAAAATATATATTGTGCTCGCCATTAGAAGTACTAATCACTAAAAAAAAAAAGTATATATTGTGCCCGCTATTAAAAGTCTTCATCACTTTAGAAAAAAATGTATATGTGTCCCCCATTAAAATACGTTATCGTTATAAAAAAAAAGGGCATATATAAGATACACCAGCACTTTCTAACTTCTAATTCCCCAATTTCTAACTTCTAACAATATGAAACTCTTTTAACTCAAGCATGGAATCCAAACTTCTAATTTCTATAAACACATGCATGAATATGCACTAGAAATTTGGGCAGTATAACAGCGCAATAATGCGATTCCCAAAAATTTCACCGGTTATATAAAACAACATTTCACCTGTATAGAACACATAATGCAAAATCCAGTATACAATAAATGAGACTTTGTCCCTCCAGAGAAACTACATACGTACATATGCACATCAATATCAAGATCATATTTAATCAGCATCTACAACTTTGAAGATTTACATAATACAAAATGAGACAAAATTTGTTTCTCCATATCGAAACGAACAAACACTAATTTTGTATTAGATGTCTTGCTATGAATTCGGCTCATTCTACTTGTACCTCATCAATCTCGGCTTGAGTAAATGCGGGCGGGCCGACGCTGAACTACAAATATTAAGAAATAAATTTAAAAACATCAAATTAGTGTATCTTATATATATGATTATATTTAACATGAATGTATAAAACAAAACTTAAAAGTTTCGATACGTCTGTGGATGTGTTGTATATCATCTTCTATATGAATAGTTGGACGTAATATCTACATACTATTGATCCAGCACTTTGTTCAGAGCACTAGTGTAAAAAAATAGTTATATACTTAGTACGATAATTCAACTCGACAAAAAACAATAACAAAATAATTTTATTCAACTTTGACATATCCAGTAGGCACTATATTCATAAAGTCGAAAGTGATTAATTTAGAATGATAAAATAAATAAACTCATAGTTCAAAAGTTTATTAATTTAGAAACTTACTTAATTATGATATGAACTAAACTCTGGTTGAACGGATTTTTACCGAGCAAGTTGAAAACATACAACGTATTTTCGACAGGAATTATGACGACCAAAATCCAGTGGTTCCTATACAATTTAACGAATATTCAAATTCTGATATTAACATAATTAATAGGTATAAAAAATGCAAAATTTGGAACACTATTGAATGGAAATTGGTTCAATGATACCAATAAGTTAGAATAATTAGTTTAATATATGCCCAAATTAATTCACCAATCTAAGCTATAATAATACAAACAAACTTTGAAATAAAATAGCCAAATTTGTGAAACAAACAAATGCCTAAATTTGAAGTTCTTAAGTTAACTTTGGCAACAAATACCCAAATGAAACAAATGCACAAATTACAAAAAATACAAATGCATAAATTTGAAAATAAATGCACAAATTTGAAACAAGAGTTATATATGGAAAGATTAGAACACAAATTTGGGAAGAAATTAGTTTAAAAGAGCTTAAAAAAAGTTAGGGACTAAGAAATTACCAAATTTGTGAAGAAATAATGCCAAAAGTTGGAGAAATACCCAAAACTAATGGCGGCGGAGAGGAAGAAATGAAAACCCAAGGTAATGGGGCGGCGGCAAAGATGGGTTTGCGAAGAAATAGCGGCGGCAGAGAAGATTTGTCGAAGAACTAGAGGCGACGGCGAAGATGGGTTTTAGGTAGAAGGGTTTGGTCACTTGGCGGAGGAAACGAGGGAAATGGAAGGAAACAGTCGTGAAATTGCAAGGAAATGGAATGATGGAGTTTTGGTGGCGGGCTTAATAAAATTAACTATTTGGTGGCGGGTAAATGAAAGGCGGGCACGGAACACCACTGAAACTTAAAACACACGATACTTTCAATGGCGGTCACGGCCCGCCATCGTTACTTTCCTCCACATTTTCGAATTTCTAAGTTTTTAGCCCGCTACCTATTCATGTAATTCTACTAGTGATATGAAGAGAGTATTAGACATTTCCTTGGGCCTGATCAATATAATTTTTTTTAGAAATAATAGAGAATGTCTACTTTTCTAAAAATAATCCATGTGATGTCTACCGGTTTTAAATATGTGTCTTTTTTTCCACCAATGTAGGCAAGAGAATACTTTGGTCCCATAAATCCCTTTTCAATCTTTATTTATTTTTAAATGAAATTTCCTTTTTTAGCAAGGAAGAACTGATTTCCACAAAATCTGCTGAGATATCCCTGGTTTTCCGAAAGATAACGGGGGAGATAGTTTGTTTTAAAACCACCAATATGACCAATCTCAGATTTTCCAGATTTTGTTTTTAAAAAATAAAATTAAAACATATCGGTTAATTTCTTGCAAAATCGGTATATCCCTAATTTTCCTGAAGATAATAGGGGAGATAATATGTTTTAAAACCATCAATATCTCTAACGTTTGTTGATCAATCTCAAATTTTCCAGATTTTGTTTTTAAAAAAACAAAGGTAAAACATATCTGCTAATTTCTTGCTAAAAAATTTTATTTAGAACACGCCGCATTCCGCACAGGCACATCTCACATGATTCATCACCTTCTACATAGACGATCATCTTGCTTCTGAACTTTCAGACAATACGATTCTATACTCCATTCTACACAGTGTTCTGATTTTTTTTTTTTTTTTTTAAAACAAGTAAATCACACTTGCAAATTTTTTGCATAAAGATATACATTCAAAATACGCCGCCATTTCGTCTGGGAAAATCTCAAGCGATTCATCAACTATGCTTACTTCATACATACAATCAGCTTTGCTTGGGGCATGCAAACTCCAATGCAATACGCTATCATTCTCTAGGCTTAAGAGCTTCCTAACGGATACACTAATTCGACGTTACAGGTATGTACAAATTTATGGGGTTGCATGGAGATGGAGTCCATGGATATACCAGTAATGATGATGTGTTTTGTAGCAAGTTGCAGGGGGTTGTTGATACTAGCAAGTCTAATCACGTAGAAACCCCAAACAAAACCAGGGGTTATGGATACCAGCGGTCCAACCACCCAATATACGACGATCGGTAGGAAGACCTCGCAAGAAGAGAATCCAATTTTATAATGAAGCGCTAGCCAAGGTGACATGCAATAGGTGTGGTAGATCAGGCCAGAGGAAAAGAACTTGCAAGAATCCGATTTATAGTTTATGAACTTTTTCTGATCATTCAACACAATCTTTGGTTATCAAGGTATGACAATATTTTTGCTTTAACTTGTGCTTTTTCGCTTTTCATAAACATATGTTTATTTATGGATGCCATATTTTTTTTTTCGCTGATTTCGGAACCAAGGTTTTGTGTTTTATCGACTTCCGTATATATAAGTATACATAATGCCCGAACACTACTTGATGTATATACGAGTGTATACATAGATATGATAAAAGGGATAATGAAATTTTATCTTTCCAGCCATGATACTTCTATGATTGTTAGGGTTTAGGTCTAGAACTCAAAGATGCCTTAGAGAGTTTGATGCCCGCAGGAGAGGGATGACGCATTAGCTGATTTTTTTAATTAAAATTATTTTTAATCAAATCTAAATATTGTTTCTTTTAACAAACTAAATCAGAAATATCTTTAATATCCTTTTCTTATATTTTTATCAAATCCGAGAGAGTTTGTCGAAAACAATCTAAAATCAAATATTACAGATACTAAAATAAAACCAAATAATATAGAAGGTCAAAAGGGGTCATTTGCATTTTAAATATTTATTTAATTTCTACCAAATTTTATGTTTTAGACATTTATTTTAACTATTTAAAACGTTAGACATTTGTTAAATATATTTGAAAAAAGTAGACATTTGCCTAGTTAATTTTTTTTAGCCAACTAGAAAATTAACTAAAATTAATGAAATTAATTAAGTAAATGACTATAAATTCAGAGACTTTAAATTCATGTCTAAAAAAGGATTTCTAAAAATAAATAAATTGTAATAGACTCTTTATCACTCTAATATTACTTATATTTTTATATTTTAATTAGTTTGAGTTTAGATTCACTCATAACCATTCAAATCTACAATCACCCAAAAATAAAAAAATTTCAACCACTTGAAAATATTTGAAGAATAAATTATAATAAACTCTTATAATTCTTGGTGCTATAAAGCTTCTCTTTTCCAATTAAAGGAAAAAAAAAAAAAAAAAAAAAAAACTTCTCTTATCAACTAGTCATCAAATCCTCTGTCAAATATATATTAAAAAAAAAAAAAACTATTTTATCAAATTCCAAATTAAATGTCATCAAACTTATTTTTTAATGGCGACTAATATTAATATTTGAATATTTCTTTTTAAAAATAATTTAACGATCGAAAAAAATTTATAGCATGGCTACTATTGCCCTCTGACTAAGAACCTTTATATAACTCTTTTATTTCATGCATCTTGCACGATTCCTTTGTATATATGATATTTATTTTTAAAAAAGAGAGATTTATATAATATATTCTCATAAAATTCTATTACAATATATCATAAATATTTAATGTGAAAGTATAAACTCAATTACATAGTTTGTTTAAGTTTTACAGTGTTGTATAACATTATATAATTCAAAGGCATCTAAAAAAAAGAACTTAAAGTAGTAGACTAAATGTTTAAGTAAATGAACTAAAAAGCGTTTAAAAAAGTGAAGTAAAAAAAACTTTAAATTAAGTGAACTAAAAATCGTTTAAATATAGTATAATAAAAAAAACGTTTAAATAAATTAAGTAGAAAAAAAAGAGAAAAAATTGTCTTGCAAAATGAATGGAGTGTATAGAAACTACCTTAAATAAGTTTGGATGAGTGATTATAGAGTGATTTGTGGATTGGTTGTATCAACAGTCTATTTAAATGTGGTTGTTTGTAAAGTAATTATATTAGGTTCGGTTTGATAATTATTTGATTTTTGATTTTTGATTTTTAAAATTTAAATATATTTTTACTCAAATTTCCTACAATGTGTTCCACTCTTCCTACAAAGTATTCATCTTTCCTAAAAAAAGTATGCGAATGCTAACAAACTTTTAAAAATAAAAAAGTTTTTGGAAGCTACTTTTTTTTTCTTCCAAATTTTGGTTTGGTTTCTATAAATATAGGTGAGATGTAGGTATTTAAGTAAGAAAAAACATATGGTAAGATAGTTGTTGTAGACTTCAATTTCAAAAACAAAAAACAAAAACCAAATGTTATCAAACGGTCTTAACAACTTGTTTTTATGTGATTGTTTTGTTGAGGGGCCGGTAATAACATATAATTTTTTGTACAAAGGTTGTAGGGGATGTTTGTTATTTTTTAATAATATAATATTTATGAGTTTTTTTTCTCAATATATATTATATAATGTCATTTTATTTAGGGAAATTGTGCTGGATAGTTCAATTTCACAAAATCATTGCAAATCTAGACAAATTTAAAAATATTTACATCTAAGAAATACGGCATGGTTAATCCTCATCAAACAATATAATTTAGGGTATTAATATAATATTTTGTATTATTAATACAGTATCATGTATTATTAATACAATATTATATGTTATTAGTACAATATTGTGTATTAATATAGTATTATGTATTAATAATACCGTATGATGAGTATTAATTATACTGTATGTTTGACTATGATTGTTAATTTTTTTTTTGCCTAATATTGTAAATACTTTTCCAATTTAGACTATTCCTAAAAAAACCCATTTTATTTATTTATTGTTATAAAAGTAAGCAGTGATCAAATAGATAGAGAGAATGGTATGGGGGAGAAAATGAATAACTCTTATTGGTATTTTGATGTGTGATTACAAGTCTTGCAAAAGCTCCTATTTATAACA
>JBBMKA010000030.1:6002146-6019814 GCA_037833695.1 Sechiopsis laciniata | reverse complement strand
TGGCAAACAACAAAGTCGATGGACTAAATTTGAACATTTCAAAGTTAAGGGACCAAAATTAAACAAACAACAAAGTCGAGGGACCAAAATTGAACATTTGAAAGTTCAGAAACCAAAATGAAACAAACCTTAAAGTCGAAGGACCAAAATGATATTTTAACCTAAACTTTTCTATAAGAGAGACAAAATTATTTAAGAGTAAAAAAATTCATTTGAGTAAAAGGACCATTTTTAATATTCTTGATAGTCTATAGACTAAAATTAGACAAACAGCAAAGTCGAGGGACTAAAATTGGCAAACAACAAAGTCGATGGACTAAATTTGAACATTTCAAAGTTAAGGGACCAAAATTAAACAAACAACAAAGTCAAGGGACCAAAATTGAATATTTAAAAGTTCAGAAACCAAAATGAAACAAAACTTAAAGTCGAAGGACCAAAATGATATTTTAACCTAAACTTTTCTATAAAAAAACTCCATATTTTTCAATTGAAACCAGAGTCCCTTACAAACCCCATGGAAACTTGATGGAATGGGTTTTGGGTAATATCTTAATGGAAAAATGGGACTTTTAGGAGGTGTATGTTTACCATATTTAAGGAGTATTTAGATTGAAGATTTACTAATTTTTGTCGGAAAAATTACATTCAAACGAATATTTATACTTATTCAAAATAACTCATCATTTTTATTATTAAAAATCACTATAAGAAAAATGTTAATGACCGACGATTTTTTTGCCGTCGGCCACATAACGTCGGCCAAAACAATATTAACCGGCAATTTGAATATCGTCGGTCAATGGTTGATTTTAGCTGATGGTTTCTTAAATCTGCCGGCGAATTTAATATATACTCGACGTTTATAAAAAATGTTGGTTAAAATAATTTTTTTTATTAAATTTTATTCGATGGTTTTTAAAAATGTCAGCTAATTTTTTTTTTTTTTTTTAATTAAACTTTAGCCGACGGCTAAAATAATTTCTCATTTCTAACATCTCCTTTTGTTATGATTCATAATAACTTATTTTTAACTATTTATTTTTAATCATTTCTTTTTTAAAAAATTCAAATAATTATTCATTTTAAATTTATATCTAAACAATATTTCGATTATAAATAAAAAAAATTCACATTCAAATGATTTTTTTAGTACAATTCTTAATTTTTAACTTCTCACAATAATTTCTCAAACTAAATCTTCGCTAAAACTCCATCAAACACCTCCACAAAGATTCCTCTAAAAAAATCTCAATGAAAAATTGGATTTTTTAGGGGAGAAAAAAAAATTCGGTGGGGAAAGTTGAGAATGGTCCTGCCATAGAAGGTGGTGGAAGAATTTGCATAAGTAACTAACGGTGTTAAACAAATTTAAAGAATAAAAATAAGAATGAAGTCTAATCAAATGATACCAAGTGACTGGACATTAAAGTAAATAAATAATTGATCTCTAGCTAGCCAGCACTTAAATGAGATGTTTAGACGACATTTTGATAAGAAGTTAATTTAGTTATTTTTTATAGTTAAAAATTAAGATCGATAATTATAAATTTTTTTGAATGTAATTTTTTTTGTAGAGAAATTAAAATTAAAAATTTATTTAGAGGTAGATTTAAAATGAGTTGTTATTTTAAATAGTTAAAAAATAATGATTAAAAATAAGTAGTTAAAAATAAATTATTTTGAATGATTACAAATGAATAATCAGAAATTAGTTTTTGAAATGAAAAATTATTTTAAATTGTTATAAAAGAATGATTAGAAATGAAAAAATATTTAAAAAAATAATAAAAAATTAATTTAAATAGTTATAAAAACTCGTTTGAATATATTTTTTTAAAGAAGAATTATAAATTCTCAATCTAAATGTTCTTTGTGACAAACAAACAACCCCAAGAAACAGCGACCAGATAGGAATATAAAAACAACCTCTAGATCGGATAAGAAGAGAAAACATTCTAAGAAAGAGATTAGCATATCGTACATCGACTTTAGTATAACTTAACCTTGTTTCGTTATTTTGTTAGTCATTTAATCTCATAAAGCAAATCATTAAAAAAAAAAAAAAAGAAAAAAAAAAAGCATGCCCAAATGTAAAAAAAGGGTTACCTTGACATATTCAAGAGGGATAAGTGAGAGAAGATTGGAGTAAAGAGAGGACATTTCTTGCCTTCTTTGCCGCTCCAAATCTCTGTGAATAATCTTCTTTTTCTGGTCATTATCATTGGAAGTGCTCGCCTCCGCCGGTGGGTTTTTCCGGCAAACTTTATTTTTGGGCTTGTTAAAGACACTATTATTATTATTATTATTATTCAGATCCAAGCTGGGAGAGACTAAGGGCAGTAAAGGAAGTGGATTATCAATATTATCAGTGCAAGAAATTGTAGGGAGTGGAAACAGTTCATCTCCCAAGCCATATGAAAATGGGGATTCAACATTAAATTCCATTTGTTTTGAGGATAGCCCAAAAAGGGTAAAATAGAGAAACAGACAGAAAAACAAGGGTTTTTTTTTTTTTTTTCTTTCTTCTTTTTTTTTTTTGAGAAAAGCAATAACTAGTGGAGGGACTGTGAAATTCTTGCACAAAATACCCTTTATTTATAACAAGTTTCCATTTGAACTCTCTTGGCTGTGGGGTAAATTAACATAAATGGGTGTGGGCCAAACTAACACAAATGATTTTTGTTATTATTTCATTTAAATTATTTTAGATAAGTTATAAATTTGATATTTTTTTTAATTTATAAATTTAGAATTTAATCTTTATAGTTTGATAAGTTTAGAAATTAGTCTCAATAATTTTAAAAATTAAAATTTAATTTATATAGTACGATGAAAACTAAAAAATCGTTTGTAATTGTTGTTGAATGAAGTATATACTATAATTATATATATGTAAAAAATATATATTTTTTTCAATCAATCACTTAACTCACAGTCTCACACTGTCATTATTAACACATAAATAGTCAACTTTCACATATTTGATTCGCTAACAATTGAGAACGACAAAAACTATTTTTTACTATTTATCAAATCAAAAAGACTAAATTCTAATTTTTAAAATTATAGGGACTAAATTTGTCAATTTTTTTTTTAAATGAATAAACTCTTTTATCAAATGGGTTAGTGACGCATTGGTTATCTTGATTGATGTTAATCCATTTCAATTCTACGGTCGCAAGTTTGAGCTAAAAAATCAATATTTGGTTCTCATATTATTTGAAAGGTGTAGTGTCATTTATATAAGGTTTGTTAGTGTTCTCTCCCAATTTATACTAAAAAAAAAAAACTTTTATCAAATCGTCAAGTAAAAATGAATTAACACCGAACTAAATAACCAATCGCGCTACCGACCCATTGAGTGTTTACTTACATTTATTATAATATATTATAAATTTATAAACTAAGGAAATTGATAAGAAATTGACATTTTAATAGTACTTAACTTTAGTCCTCACTTTCTCAAAAAAAAAAAAAAAAAAACTTTAGTCCCCACGTGTCATTTAAGTTTCATTTTTTTACCTATTAAAAGAAATAAATTCATTGCAAAACCAAAATAATTGCATCATCAAATTATTATAATTTAAAATTAGTATAATGATTAGATTGATATATATTTTTTGAACACAAGATTGATCCATATTTAATTAAGTCATTAATAATTTTATTTTTTCAAAGATTAAAATAAAAATGTTATTGAAATATGAAGTATAAAAGTATTTTACTTTCAGAAATATAGATTAAAAAGAAAGAGATTAAAATAAAATTCTCCTTAAATTTAAAACTCCAAGTACTTCTGAATTTAACAACAATCAGTTACTATGACTAAAATGCTACTTCTTTTCGCAACCTAAGGGTGTTTGTTTTTTGAGTTTATGGAAGATTTGAAATGAGTAATTATTAATTATTCATAAAAAACCTATATTCAAACTAGTTTTTTTAACGATTCAAAATAACTTTTTATTTTTTCTAGTAAAAATAACTACTCATTTTTAACCATTAAGTTCTAATCATTCATTTATAACTATTCAAAATAATTTTTCATTTCCAAATATTCATTTTTAATTATTGATTTCTAATTTTTCAAAATAATTTTTTTAAATTACTTATTTCTAATAATTTTTTAAATGCTCATTTTAAATTCACATTTAAATAAATTATTAAAAAAAAAAAAAGTGAATATTGATTTTAAAGAAAAATGAAATGTGTGAATGAGTATTGGTTGGTCATAAGAAATGGTAGGTCCTCTCTGTTTATCTGTCACATGTTATCCTTTTTTGGGAAGTGTATTTTATGTCTCTCTTATATGTCACTATTGTTCGTTTCGATTCAAACAAAAGTGTCATTGATATGATGGGTTTTGACAAAATGGTAGTGCTAATTAATTTTAGCCGCGTGCACCCCAGCAAACAAACATAATTAAACAATTTTGGTTTGGAATAGATTCTTTAAATATCATTTTGGTCTCTTAAATATTGTATGAATTCTATTTTGTTCTTAACTTTTATAAATTTAATTTTAGTCTTTCAATTTTTTAAAAAATTTAAAATTAGTCATTAGAGTTTTTAAAAAATTAACTATGATTAAAAATGTGATGAGTTGGTAATAAATAAAATAACAATTAAAAATCTGAATAATTAAAATTCTATTTGATAATAATAACTTTTTTTTAATTTTTAGTTTTGAATTTTTGAAATTTAAGCCTACAACAATTATTTTATCATATATTTTTTCTTACTTTGATGCCTAGAGTTAAATTTCAAAGACTAAAAGTAAAAAACCAAATGATTATGAATCGTGGTCTCAAAGTGTTCTTCCATTTCTTCCTTTCATCATCTTCTTCATCCCATTCTTTACCCTTCTTTACCTTTCATTTTCTAAACACGTTTTCTCATTCCTATTACAAAAGTTCCTTAATACAAACATTTTGATTTAAGAAAATGGGGATCCAGCCAAAGGGACATGGATTGGGCTAGGAAAATGAAGCTCAGGAAGATTGATGGGGTTTGGCTTTTGTAGGGTTTCTAAAACTGCCATTGATGAGGAGCATTAAGCTCTATGCTGTGTTCCAATGAAATTTTGCGGGTTTTCTGATATGGATATATTATTCCACCATTGGTATTGAGGTAATTGAGCATTTTTTTGTCATAAACACACTTATGGCATAAGTAATCTTTACAATGTAAGAATTAAATATGTATTGAAAATGTTAAACCAATTTTTAGATATAATCTCAAAATCAAAACAAAATAGATGAAAATCAATGCAAAGTAAAGAATGAATGGAGAAGAGATAGCACACCGATATAAAGTGGTTCAGATTTGCCTACTATACTGTTCAGAATGTGAGAGAGGTACACTCACTCATAATTGCCATTGATACTATCAAGAGCTCTCAATTTGGTAGCTAGAGTTTGTCACTCTCAAAAGATGAAAGAGACCTATGGAACTTTATACATGGCTCTATTTTACACACCCACAATTTGATTAGTTAACCTAACCTCACAATTAACCCAAGGTGCATCAAAACTCACCATATAGGTTAAATACAAAATGATGTGTAATTCACATTTACAAATTTCTCCCTTGAAGTACATATCATAAATGACATCATAATTTCAAAACTCTAGGAAAAATTGGATCACAACTTTGCTCAGCATGAGCAAACCAGAACGGTCTTCAAGACTTCAGAACTTCCAACTTTAGAACTTCAGCAGGATGGTGAACTAAATCCACCAATGGCAACCAAAACTTGTTTTCAAAAGAACATCTCCGAAAACAAACAAATTCAATCACGATTTTAAATAAATGTTGCCAAATAACATGGAATCAAAATAAGTGAGTAAATACTCTCTCAAATAACATAAACAACATAAATTAGAGTAAACAAAACTAGTATAAACTAACTCTTCAGAATTAATGCATTTAGAACTCAAATGACCCTAAAAGATAAAGTTCAAAACAAAACCTGAATGCTCAGAACGTTTGCCCCCCAAATGTCAAACTTCCATGTAACTACTGAATAAAACTCACAAACTGTGCTAATCCGAATGGCAAGAAATAAAAGCACATACAAATACTCCCAAAACAACAACAAATCTCTTCCATATCAGACTCATAAATCAATAAATCTTCATACTGCATAACTTCGTCAAAGCTACGGGAAGCCATCAGAATATCATCCAAACTAAATAGAATCAGGATGAAGCAATCAACACTAATAGTCTTTTTGAAAACACAATAACCAAACAGATTTCTTGCAAAACACCAATCAAACTGCAAGAAAAACTTACCAATGCAACAAAAGTTCAACAATGAGGATACATACAAGAACATAAACGGAGAAAGAACATCTATCCTCTCTTCATGTATGTAACCGAAAGCAAACGATTCTGCATCAGAACAAGAGTATAGAGTACCCTCTTGATCAGACTTAATCACAAACCAGCAATAGCAAACAATGAGCAAACAAAATTTAGGTCTCACCTCAATCATCCAAAATGAAATAACCAACAAACAAGCCAACTTCCTATCGAACAACGGAACGTTACCCTCTAAACCAACATGAATATTTTCGGGTTCAGAAGCAACAAAGATAGGATTAGAAAGTGCAATGTCAGTGACAAGCACTGAATGCTTAATTAAAGGATTTTCAGATGCATAAGCAGAAGCAACAATCACACATTTATCAGAAAAGTCAATATCAAAATTCAACTGCTTATCAATAAAACAATTAACTTTAGGTAGAGAACCTATTAATTTTGTAAACGAAGTTTTAACAATTTTATTAGATACCACATCTATCTTGCACTGAAAAACTTTGCTTGCAGAAGGAAGGTATAAACCATTTGTAAGCTTTCTAGTCAACTTAGTTTTTTACTCACAGAGAGTAAGCCATTGCGAGACGAGTTGTTATAACCAGCAACATCTAAAACACTTAAAGAGGTAAGGTTTCGGTGAAGACCTGAAACGAATTTCACATTTGTTAGCATCTTGACGGAACCGTCATCCATGCTAAACCGAACAGAACCTACTCCCTTAATCTTTAGCTGAAGGTTATTAGCCAACAAAACCTTGCCCGAATTCAGAATTTCCAAATTTTCAAATTTGTGCTAAAACGAGGACATGTGGAATGAACAACCAGAGTTCATAATCCACAAATTATCAGAAGGGTCCAAATTTTTAGAATTTTTCAAAATTTTAGAATTTTCAGCTAAGAGCACCTCAGCCGAATCATAATCTTAGAGGAAGTTGGTTGAATCTTCATCAATTTTCCTAACAAGTAACTTACCTTTCCTCTTTAGAATAGGACATTCATTCTTAGTATGTCCATCTCCTCTTCAGTAATTGCAAGTAAATTTCTTTTGCTCTAAAAGTTGTTTCCTCTTTCCAGATTTAGAGTTCTATTTACTTGACGAACTACCTTGACCTTTAGAAGAATGACTATTCGCAAACAAGACCTCATAATCCTTCTTTTTCGATTTTCATCGCTAATTCTTTAGACCTCAATGAATCCAAAACGATATCTAAGGTCAGTATCTTTGTCGTACTTAATGTCCGACTTAAGCTCTTTGTATTTCTTAGGTAACGAATTGAGGAGAATGATTACTTGATTTTCAGCATCAAGCTTCTCCCCAGTATTGGTCAGGTCACCACAAATTTTGTTAAACACATCTAAATTTTCTTTCTTACACAGATGGTGTCGAAAAACATGAATCGGAGTAAAAAACATTTGGAATGCTATTTTCAAACGCAAATCAAAATGGCCGAAGTTTTCACTCAAACGAAACAAATATGAGTCAAATCTAGCGTCAAATCACAACAAAATTATTAATCATAATTGAAACCGACTATTAATTTGAGCAAAGTTTTGATCCATTGAAGCATCAAAGAAAAATAGGGACAAACCTCCCAAGAAATCAGATGTGCAATTGTAGGATAAACAAAACAGAGTGTAATTTTTTTTTTTTTTTAAAAAAACTCAGAACAGTGGATTTTTGAAAGTCTAGATACTTTCCAAGTTGGGGGAATGAAGATTAAAAATACTGATTCTAGGGATCGAATACGTGACCATGAAATAAAAATGGATTAAAACCAAACCAGATAACCAATCGTGTCACTGACTCATTCCATACTCCAACTCAATTTATTAAATTTAAAATTAGTTTACTTACATATATTGTTTATATTACTTTTTTTTTTATTAAAAATAAAATTTAATATGAAAACATCGTCTATTTATTAAATTTAAAATTAGGCTAATTATCATCCAAGTCAATATTTCATCATTCTAGTCAACATTCCATTATGATATTAATGGTTATGTTATCTCAAGAACTAGAATAAAACATTATTGAAATGTGAGAGACAAAAATATTCATTTTTTAAATTTAGAGACCAAATTAAACTTTATTCCAAACTTAACAATTAAAAATGTATTTTTCACAAAAAAAAGGGGAAATAATTTGTAAGAATTTTCTAATCAACTTTCCGAAAATCTCGCCCCATTATTTATGTTGCCTCATTTTGTCAACTTTCTTTCTAATTTTCATTTTCTTATCCAAGCTTCAGCAATAATTTTGTTTCTTCTCAAAATTCTTTACAAAATCATCTTCTCCATATGGTTTTGAAATCATTTTCAATCTCTTTTTTTTTTTTTTTTTTACATGAAATCATTTTCAATCTAAGTGTTTGAGAATCGTTCAACTAATACGGAATGTAACAACCGAATGGGTCGGTAGCACAATTGATTATCTGGTTTGGTGTTATCTATTTATGTGTGTAAATACTTAATATTACTCAATGATAAAGATTATTTTTTAGATTTTAATTTTTTTTAATCAAATTATATTAACTATATATATATATATATATATATATATATATATATATATTTTCATCAATAATAAGAGAAATGAAAAAAAAAATGAATGTCAAACAACTTGACAACCCAAATAATTCGAACCAACTCAATCCAATTTGGGAGGTTGGGTTGGGTTGCATACATTTTGGGTTGAGTTGGGTTAAAAGTTGACCTAAAATTAACGTGAGCCAAATTGACCAACCCAAATTGATTATTTAGTTTTAATTTTTTTTATCTAACATAATTATATATGTGTATCTTTATTTTATTTTATTATTATTGTTAGAATTTTTATTTTTCAATATACTTTATTATTTTTTTTAAGTCTTTATAATCTATATATCGTGATAAAAATATATAGTCAAATTATGTCTTTTATTTTTGTTGTCAAATTATGTCCTATATTTTTATTGTTGGAAAATTGTAATAGATGGTTTATTCCGACAAACTAATTACAAATGTAGTCAAATTTGCACATATAATCATAAATACAGTATTTATGGTAATTATTAATGCAGTATTATTTATTATTAATACATGATTATATGTTATTAATAGTATTATGTATTAATATAGTATTATTTAATATTAATACGATATTCATATTAATACTCATGATTATGATTTCTATTTTTTTTAAGAAAATGACCATAGTTGTAATTATTTTTTTAATTTAATTGGTTTGTAAGTTTCCATTTATTATTTTAATTATCTATTTGTTTTATGTTCTATACTTTGAGATCTTTTCTATGAATCATGATTATAGAATTAATGGTGGATAACTTTTAATTGAATATTATATATATATATATATATATATATATATATATATTCATTTCATTATCTTGATATAATAATGATTGTATTTTATTTATGTATAATGTATAACTAATTTGATAAAAAAAAAATATTTATAATTGCAATGTATTGATGAATCGATGACCCAACTCAACCTCATCCAACTAAAAAATATAAGAGTTGTGTTAGATTGTTTTTTTAATTGGATTGAGTTATAAAAGTGACCAAGACAAAAAATTTAGATTGAATTGAAAATCTCTCTCAATCCAATCTAACCATGTACATTCATATTACTAGGCTATAACTTATACAAACCATAAAAGCGTTAAATTCTATTTTTTACTTACCATTTGTAATTTAACCATTTTATTATACAGAAACACAACATATTTTGGTCAAATTGTAAACAAGAACATAAATAATTGTAAGCCCAGCATTGTCAGAAAAACCAAAAAGTCACACAAACTTAACAGAGATCGGACTTCTAACAACGTGTTTAGCAGAAACCCATTTGAGATACCCCTGCCCAAACTCAATAAACGGTTTAACCGAACCAATTCTCTCAAACGTCACCGAATACGTCACTTTCTGGTTCATCTTCGAGAAGAAAATCTTACTCGGCCGGACCGTTACAGAAACGGCCGGCGGCGCTACAACGACAACGCTATAAACTTCGTATTCACCGCCAACATTCGTCACCGTTCTTGAAAATGTTTGCGGCGATCCTAAAACGACGCTAAACGATGGGTAATTGAGATCTCCTTCTTTGATTCTTGGTTTTGCCAAACAATCAATTGGTTTCCGTGCAATGATTGAAACTTGGTTGTTTTTGTAACCCAATCCACAAAGATAAGGAATGTAATCATCGGGTTGAATGTCGTAGATTAATCCAGGGTCCTCTGTTTTTGATGGGTTTACATGACCCGACCCGATTGCGAAGAAATCAGCCGGGTTTAGATTTTGATCGAGAATTGGTTGGTTTTTTAGATTTGTTGTGTAAGCGGTTGTCATTATGGCGGATTTAATGGCGGCTGGTGACCAATTGGGATGAGAGCTTTTGATTAGAGCTGCAATGCCGCTAAGATGAGGACAAGACATTGATGTTCCTGAAATTATGTTGAATGTTGATTTTGTGTTTGTTGTTTTGTTGTTTAATGGAAATGGCCATGCAGCTAAAATGCTGACACCGGGACCGGTTATGTCCGGTTTCAAGATTCCTGGGCTTGCAATGCTGGGACCTCTGGATGAAAATGAAGCAATGGCTGGTGAAAATTCATTGCCAATTATTGTTCCTTTGAAAAGAATTGTGGCTTTTGGGGTTTTGGTTGAGTTTATGTAGGATTTTATCTTTATCGCCGCCGCGTGGCTGACGTGGCTTGCCGGCAGTACGTGTGCATCTGCTTCGGTGCTGAATCCGTCCTGTTCTTGGTTTATTAGGATCATGGCGGCGCCTCCGGCGTTTTTTACTTCAGCCCCTTTTGCAATTCTTGCTACTCCTCCTCCTCTTTCACATACCACAATTTTCGTCTTGACGTTGAGGTCTTTTAATGATCCTTCTCCACATAATGCATTGGTTTGATTCTTCTCACCTGCGTAAACTAGAGGGAGCAATGTTGGTTGAAAATCCCTTGGTTGGAAGAGAGACTCTCCGTCGAATTCTTCTCCGTTTCCGAGCTTTGCGGCAGCTACAATTCTTCGATCGATTGTGCTAGCTGCGACCGTTAGAATCCACGGGGCTTCGTTCGACAATGTGGCATTAAAAGGGCCCGAATTACCAGCTGAGCAGCTCACAAAAATTCCCTTTTGAATGGCTGCGAATGCGCCTATGGCGATATTGTCTAGGAAGAATGGAGCCGATGGATCCCCGAGCGAAAGGGAGAGCACGTCGACACCGTCTTCAATGGCTGCGTCGAGTGCTGCGAGAATGTCGGTATCAGGACAGTCTTCTCCAAAGCATACTTTGTAAATGGCAAGGTGAGCTAAAGGTGCCATTCCAACGGCTGTGCCTTTAGCATTTCCCAATGCCTCTGCACCCTCGACGAAGGAACCAGCAGCCGTGCTTGCCGTGTGAGTCCCATGGCCATCTTCATCAATAGGAGAGTCGTCCATTGTTGTGGCTCCCTTCAAGGCTTGTGTTGCAAAATTAAATGATCTCGCGCCTATAAGCTTGTTGTTACACGCCGAGAAATTAAACTCGCATCTTCCTTTCCATTTGGCTGGAGGTGGTGGCATTCCCGCATCATCAAATGAAGGATGGCTCGGCGTAATTCCACCATCCAACACTCCTATGATCACACCCTTTCCAAAGTTCGAATCTTTCCAAAACCCGAATTGGCGATTCAATCCTAGAAAATCCGGGGTGTGAGTTGTATGCAATTGCAATATCCTTTCACGCCTTGCCGACACAAAACCATCCTTCTCTTCCATAGATTTCACTTGTTCTTCAGTAAGTCTTGCAGCGAATCCACTCATCACATTGCGATACGAATATAGCAACTTCGAACTTGCCGGTAAGAACGATCGATGCCAGCTCTCAAGATCATCCACCGTCTCGGGCTTCTCCACATGGATAATGTAAGTTTGATGATCGACCAATGGCAGCTCAGTTACTTGAGCCCGAACGCCATGAAAACCGAGAAAGAGAAGGAGAAAAAGAGAAGGTAAGAGAACCATTGTTGAAGAAAAAGGCTAGTGCTTGATGTTGTTGATGAACTCAACGAAGAGGATGGTTTATATTGGGGAAAGAGAGGCAGCCATGGCCGGCGGTTGAGTATGAAACTTTCAAAGGAAATAAGAAGATAGCAATTGGAAGCTTGTGGGGAGGCCTGCGAGGAGTTTTGGCTGTTTAAGTTGAATGATTCATGTTGATAGCAACATGAATTTTATATTAACTTTGTGAAGTATTAAGTTGACTTGTTACAATGATTGGCCAACTTGATGTAGATTTACAGAAGGCATTTAGTTGTGAACCTTAACCTTTTGTTTTGAGAATAGAAGGAAACGAATTTTTGTGTTCTTGTGAATTATAATTAAATTAAATGAGAGAACTGGTATTTTGTCCATATTTGTATGGTGAATAAGGCAGAAATTCAAAGTTTGAAGTTTTATTTATTTATTTTTATGTATATGAGTGTTTGGGCAAACTTATATGGACCTAGACTCTTGAGATATTCTATCTGAACCTACCATATATGAATATTAAGGAAATCTATAAAGATGATCATCATAAATTGAACACATAACTTTTTAATTTTCAAAATCCACATTTAAAAGTTTGTAGTTGTATAGTACCTAACTCTAAGATGACAAATTGATATGGCCAAACTGCCTTCTCTTGTAATATTCTTTGAGCTGGTTACTTTGGAACTATTTCACTCTGAAACTGAATTATTGACATCTTGGTCAATATTTTTAAGTAAAATATAATTTTAATTTCTATGGTTTGAAAAAAGATTAGAGTTTAGTCCTCTATTTAAAAAACTAGAATTTAGTCTTTATGGTTCGAAAAAAGATTTAGCCCTATGGTTTGACGAAAATTAGAATTTAATCCATGTGATTCTATAAAACCTAAAATAATCTTTATTTCATGTAATCATCGACTTATTAAATACATAAAAACTCATAATTTATGCATATATGATATGATTTTTTTGTTATAACAGTCACTTAACTCATAATTGACACATGAATAACTATTTCAAGTACTTGAGCTAACGATTATGAATGGCGATGATATGGACTAAATTTTATCTTTTAAAATCATATGGACCAAAATCAATAGTTCTTCAAATCATAGGGACAAAACTCAACTATTATGGATTGGCTGAATTGGTCAAAAAAGGCCTTGGAATGCATAGAATGATGAGTTCAATCCATGGTAGCCACTTATTAAGGAATTAATTTCCTGCAGATTTCTTTTGCGCACCTCGACTAATGTCACGAATACAAAAAAAAAGACAAAACTCTAATTTTTAAAATTATGAAAATTAAACTATAACTTTCTAACCTTCTTCTAACTATAGGGTCCAATATATTTTGCCCTATAAATTTTTCCTTTTTTCTCAAGAACCTACCCTTACAATAATGGAGTTTAGACTTCAATTTTCTTAACCTCGATTTATTAAATATTTCGTTTTTTTTTTTTTAATTCTGTTTAATTTTCTACCACTTTCTTTAACTATATTTTTCACACCTATTGAAGAAATTTAAGTTCATAGCCAAGTTCTAAAATGATGGTCTTTGAGTTACGAGATGAAGGCCTTTGACTCTTGATATATTTTTTAGAGATTAATTTGGGCCACACATCTGCCAAGATGTCAGTGACGTGACCCCTTGGCGCCACACATCTCATCTTCTTTTTCTATTGATAAAAAATGTAAAATTAAAAAGTGTGACTCCAAATGTGTAAAATCATGGTAGATGTGCAGCCGGTTCTCTATTTTTTATCCCGCAACATATTTTTGTCATTCACTGTAATAACTCATAGGTTTTGATATCTTTGTTTTTCTTCATTGATGGCAAAAGTAAGTTGTGGGAATATATAATATTGAAGAGAGCTGGCTTAGCGATATCAGCACTGATGATTGGCTTAAGCCTAAAAAAAGTGTAAACAAACTTATTCTTTTCCATAACCCAACAAGTTCAATTAACATTTGTCAAGGTTCAAGGTGAAAAATCAGGTATATGGTAAAGAGGAGACACTATCATGGTTTGAAAGAAGGCTAAAGCCCTTCCTTCTGAGCCATTTCATAGAGTGCAATGGCCATTAGAGCCTTCGAATCTGCTGTTACGCGCCACAGTTTTTTGTAGGGAACAACATGAACCTTAATTAAGCTAACCGTGATCTCGGTGGCCGGTTTCTTTTCCTTGCAGCTCTGCTATTGTCTCTTTACTTGCTGATCCTCGGTATAAGACGAGACCGATTCCCTCGTCACATCCTCCCTAACCACAAATATGTCAGATAATGTTTAGTCTTTGCTAATAAACAAAACAAGGGAAGCGGGAAGCAGCCTCGATGCACAAAACTAAGATGTTTGGGTGTGTTTTTTTGGGAAATGGTTTCCATAGAACTTACGACTACTGAATTTTCAATTACTATCAATTAAAATGTGAACTTACTGGAGAAGGAAAGACTCTGCATCCGGTCGATGGGTCCAGGAAGCCGGTAAGATCGACCGTGTCCTCGAGCTTTAACTGAATGCCAATTTCTTCTTCAACCTGCCATGATTACCACATCAAATAACACATAAGAGCAAAAGAAAATCTTTCACTCTTCCTTTAATGAAGAGACCTCCATAACTTGGATTCTTCAGTCAAATGTTGTCTAATACTTTAAGGAATAAATTACAAGTTTAGCCTTTAAACTTTCATGTTTGTGTCTATTTGGTCCCTAAACTTTTGAAAGTGTCTAAAGTTTATAAGTCCCCACCATTTCCTTCAACCTCAACATGTCCCTCTTGGCATCTAACTGTAACTTGATAATTGACACTTTAAAAAAAAGGAAAAGGGAAAATTCTCTTTTGGGAAAAACAAGATTTCATGAAGAAAAGAAGAAAGAAACTACCATACAACATAGCATATCAGCATAAAGTCGGTAATTCTTTTTTCTAATTATAAAAACATAAAGTTGTATCATGTTGAAAGAGAGGATCGATCAGACCTCCAGGACTGCTGTGCCAACAAAACCCCCCTGGTCATCATCCAACATACCAGCGGGCAATTCCAACATGAACTTTCCAACTGGAACTCTAACCTTACACATGAAATTTCAACTGTGTGATCAAAATGCAAATTTCAAGCAGTGTTTCAAAAAATAAACAACCTGATAAATGCAAGCTCTGATGGTATTTAGCATAGCATCCAAAAGCAGGAGTATTTTTTCTTTTGATATCATGAGTGTCTGGGTCAGATTAAGTTCAGCTCAACTATTCTCACGAAACAGACTTTCTGACCTACAACATTTGGTTTTTAAGAAAATCCGCTGGAAATTAATTCCTGGGTCGGGTCGGTGACCACCATAGATTGAATACATCACTTATCCTCTTTGACCACTAAGGACCAACCATGATGCTTATCCAATAGCATGAGTGAAGATTTAATGTTTACACAACTGGTAAATTAAAAAAGTAAAAACCAATAAAATGAAAAAAAATATATATCAACCTGCTCAGTCAGGACAGCATAAGTTTCTCCTTCGCAATTCAAAAGGATAAGACAGCGACAGCAGGTCCTCTAGCAAATACATTACCTGGAACCTAAGCAAGTTTTAGTTTGTGGAAAAGTAGGAGACAGCAGCATTAGTAAGTTCCTACTTGATTTCATTTGCATAATACTAATTAATATGGCTTCATCACTCTGATTAACAAAAAGGAAGAGATAAAACTAGAGCATATTTGAGAGCAATTTTTTAATAGGTGATTGTAGTAAAAGTAATCTAATTACAAGTGATCTTACCAAAAGTGTTAGATAATAAATCATTTTAGTGTTTGAATCCACAGTCTAAAAACTGATTTATAACAATGGATGCTTGGCTTTAAACGTATTTTTAGGATCACCGAATTACCTTTTTTTTTTTATATTTGTGACTGTCTAGACCAGTTTGCGCACACCTCGACGGCATACCGCCTGACCTGACAATATTTGGAAGTTAAGGAAACTCGTAGGAAATGAATTCTTAGGTAGGTTGTCATCATGGATTGAACTCATCACCTTAGACACCTCAAGACCTTCTTTGATCACTTGATGCACTCCACTATGGTTGGACCACGGAATTACTAAAATTCACTCCCCACGTAATGATCATATCCTTTAATAGATTCTCTGATATTCAGTTGACCAAAAATCACATCCGAAGTGATAGACCAAAATCATCCCAAACATATCCTGATTCTAAACAGTTCAGATCCTAATCTCAATTAACAGATTTTAACCAATTTAGCAACAGATCAAATAAACGATAATTGCCAAATACCTTATTCCCTGTTTGTTTATCATAGATATCGGCTTTAAATTTGAGAAACCCAATTCTGCTTCCGAACGTATCAACTCCCTAAACAAAAAAAAAAAAAACCCCTCAATTACATTTTGACAAAAAAGTAGAAACATAAAAACATAAAAAAATAAAAAAATAAAGCTAAAACTCGACGAATTTACTTTCCACGACCTGAATAAGAACTTGCTTAAGAGACATGGCACCGTTCGCTAAAATCCCACACTCACTTTGCAAATTCATCAGCCACTGTTTGAACAACGATGAATCGACAGCATTCCTGCAATATCAAACACTGATTAAAAAAATAGGATAAAATATAAGTTTAGTCTCTGTAACTTGAAGAAAATTGGTATTTAATTCTTATGGTTTCAAAAATTAGAATGAAAAAATATAGAATTTAGTCTTGATAAAGCCTAAAAATAGTCCTTACAATTTCTAATCATCGGCCAATGAAGTACTATAAAATTTGTGTCATTTTTTAGTGCAAATTGAGGGAGGGAGGCCACAAACCCTACATAAAGGATAGCTTTCAAATGAATGAAAGTCAAATACCGATTTCTAGTATCGAACCCGTGCTCTTGAACTAATTGATAAATTTGTGTCAATGATGTAATTATGAGTTAAATAACTGATATAACAAAAATATCATATCATTTATGTATGAAGAATGATTCCATATATTTAATAAGTCATCGAATTTGTAGACTATATTTTAGATTTTATAAAATTATAGGAATTAAATTCTATTTCTTTAAAATTATATAGACTAAATTTTAACTTTATCGCATAAAACTAAAGCAGTTTTTTAAACATGAGGGTTAGACTCTAATTATCTTACAATCATAGGACTAAACTTACATTATACCAAAAAAGCGCTTCCAAAAGAAAAAATCGAAGAAATTTAATAGCAAATTTCATTGCAGGACTACAGAGGGTGTCAATAATTGAATGGAGAATCCATGTAATTAGTAATCTGTTTCAGAAAAAGAAGATGAGAAAAGGAATTGAAGTTAC
>JBBMKA010000030.1:5979468-6002046 GCA_037833695.1 Sechiopsis laciniata | reverse complement strand
GAAACTTATAAATATTTTATAAGAAAATTTGATTATTTGAAATTATAATTCCAAAAATATAAAAAAAGAAAAAAAAAGTTGAACTGAAAAAATTCCTCACGCGCAACTTGATCCCCTCGAATTCACCGGGAATCCCCGCCCCGATAGGAAAGGACTCAGCTCCCACACCGCAAAAAAATGGTGAATTTCGCGGGGACGAGAAATGATTTCGGTTGCGGGGGCGGAAAAGTCATTCCCCGGACGCCCCTCCCCGTAGACATCCTTGTCATTAAAACTTTAGAATTAGAAGTGTCTTGTTTGTGATTTTCCTTCTAAATAAGTTTACTATTAAATTTCAAACCACATTTTTGCAATAGATAACAGGGTTGTTCAAACAATTTGACAACCAAATAATTCAAACTAACTCAATTTTATCTGAAGGTTACAGTGGGTCAAAAATATTTTTAAATTAAGTTAAACTTAAATTAATGAAATTTTTATGAGTTTGATTTTATCAAAGATTAATCTAAAATTAGAGCTAACTCAACTAACCAATTTATTATTAAGTTTATCAAATATTTTTTTTACCTACAAAATAGTTATATATATATACGTATATTTATTTTATTTAATTATTATTTTTAAACTTTTATTTTATATTATTCTTTAAAATATTTTTATGTCTTTAGAATATATATATTGTGATAAAAATAAATAGTCAAATTATGTCATCTATTTTTGTTTAATTTAATTATCTATCTACATTTTTTAAGTCAAATGTATTTGTTGTTATGTCCTATAGTTGAGATGTTCATTCTATATACATTATAATGTATGACTAATATGACGAGTGACTTTTGATTGAATATTTTGCATGTTTAATATTTATATTCATTTCATTATATTAATATAATAATGGTTGGAGATTGTACTTTGTTTATGTATGATATTTGACTAATTTGATGAAATGATATTTATATTTTCAATGAATAATACTTAGGTAAAAATGGGTAAGTATTTTGGAAATACTTACCCACTCTTATAACCACACATTTTTTCTTTTTTGCATTTCTCTCTCTACTTTAACATTTCTGTCTCCATCAATCAAAGTCATTTTTTTTAAAAAAAGTAAATATATGTAGCTTTAAATTGGGTAAGCATTTTCAAAATAAAATACTTACCTACCATTACCTAAATATTACTCATTTTCAATATATCGAAGAATTCCATGACGTAACTGAAAAAGATAATTGGTAGAAAAAAAATGACAAACTCAAATTTTTTAGTTGGTCTAAAAATGTTGCGCAAAGTCAACCCAACCGTAATAGATAAGAGTTTTCATTTTATTTTATTTTATTTTATTTATTTTATTTTTTTTAAATTTAACATAGGTTAAATGTTAGAGCAGATTTGGGAAGCCCGTTAACCCTCAGTTGTGAATTTTGAAATATTGGCGATCTTGTAGGGCATTGTGCAACGTACAAATTGAGTTAAATGGACCGCTCCAACGACTCTGCATAACAAATGGTCCATAGCCTATGGACCGTTGGGCCCAAACCGGCATAAGGACCAACTGAACTATTACTTTCTCAACAACCAAACCAAACAAAACAAAACAAAACAAAAAAACATTATTAAAGTTGAAATAGTCTCAGAAAAAGTAAGGAGAGGTGGTGGAGAAAGTTTGAAAGAGTTGTGGTACAAAAATATATTTGGATAAAATTATTCAACTGAGATCGTAAAAAAAACTTAGGTTTGAATAAGGGTGTTTGAACGAGTGATTGCACAAAAATTCAAAAAAATTATAGGGGCGGTTTGTTTGTCATATTTAAGGAGGATTTATTAACTCGTTCTCGAAAATCTACATCCAAACGAGTTTTTACTAATTCCTCTTTTTTTTACTTTTAAAAATAACTCTAATTTTTAACCATTCATTTATAACTATTCAATCGTTTTTAACTACTCCTTTTTAATCATTCATTTCAAATTAATCAAAATAACTCATTTTTAATAATTACTTTTTAACTACTCAAAATAACTACACATTTTAAATATATATTCAAACAAGGTTTTAACTCTAACTGCTCTACATAAAAACTATATCCAAATGAATTTTGTAGTACAATTCTCAATTTTTAACTACTCAAAATAACTCTTTTATATAATTTCTAAAGCTAAATACTCACTAAATATGCTAACTCTTCATTAAATTATTTTGAAGAAAAATCATAACAAAAATTTGTTTTGGAAAAAATTATTTGGAATAAGGGTTTGGAACGTGGACTTGAGTGAAGTTTTTTTTATAGAGAAAGATTTGGGTGGAGCTTAGGCTGCATCTCAACACATGCTGTTGTTGATGTGGCCCTTTAAGAATTACAATTTTTTTTTTTTAATCTCTTTTTATTTGTAAGAAATTTTTTTTATCATTCTTAAAGTTGTTGTGTGTGTGGAGGTGCAGCCTAGATTGCACGCTGCCGACTATTTTTGACCTTACATTCTTCTCTCTATCTTCCCTCTTCATACCAAAGAATAGAGTGAGGCTCAACAAAGAAGCATTTTCACGTGATAGAGGAATAATGCAGCAATCTGAGTAAAAGGCTGATTTGAGAAATTTTTTATTTAAAAAGAAAAAAGTTAAGGAAATTTGTTCATTTTTGTTGATATGGGAAACAGCTAGATAAATATTTGGACAAAAAAAAAAAAAACAATAGAAAATAATGAGGTAAATAGTTTAACATGTGATAATCAATGAACACACCATACACATACATGAGTAAGATAAGTTTGACACGGCTCTCGTGCATGGCTACACCAAATGAATTTAATTATTTGTTCCAATGGAAGACCACCAAAAATGGATGACCACAAATTCAAAATCATTTTCTCTCCTTAATTCCATGTCACATTGCCTCCAAGAGATTGGCAGCCACACAACATTGTATTGATACGTCCCTTTTCTCATGGAAACTAATGTCTAGGTCCAATTCACAATCTGTAAACTTTTAATTTAACCAATGAACTTCCTCTAAATGGTATAATCATCTCATAAATGTATAATTTGTTAACTTTGTCAAATTTTGCAATCAACCACCCAAAGTTAACAAGATAATAAAGAGTTGATTAAAATAATTATGAAAATATAAGAAGTTAGAATTTTACCCTTTATACTTCATCAAATTTAATAGCTAGAAATTTAAGGATCATAATAAACAACATAGGTGATTTGTTGATAAAAATAAGTAGACTGGCCAGAAAGTTGGAATTAGTAAACTAGAGAAGAACAGGCAAAGCTCTCAAGGGAGAAGCCATTTCAACAGAGAGGCCAAACTTTTCATCCATATTTAAACTTTCAGGTCCAAACCCATCCTCAAACTTCCAATCAAAGAAATGAACAAGCGAACCCAACATCAAATAAACCATCCTCATCGCCAACGGCAATCCGGGGCAAATCCTCCGTCCAGCACCAAACGGAACCAGCTCAAAATGTCCCCCTTTAACATCAATTCCCGACTCGAAAAACCTCTCCGGCTCGAACCGCTCTGCATTTTCCCACACGCTCGAGTCTCGGCCCATGGCCCATGCATTCACCAGCACTTGAGCCCCCTTTGGGACCGTGAACCCTCCAATTTCCACGTCATGTGATGCTTTTCGGGGCAGTAGAAATGGCGCTGGTGAATGGTACCTGAATGTTTCTTTAATCACTGCTTGTAAATAAGGTAGTTTTGAAATGTCGGATTCTTTGATTGGGTTCCCTTTTCCAATCACCCGCCTGGTTTCTTCTTGGGCTTTTGATAGCTTTTCTGGGTTTCTTAGTAGCTCTGCCATTGCCCATTGTAGTGTTGAAGAACTTGTGTCCGTTCCAGCAACAAACAGTACCTTCAAGAAAAACGGTAAATTTAATTGAGAAGTACAAGTATGTATGCTTCTCTAGGCCACTTTAATGATGCCACGTAAATGACACTACCACTCTCAAATAATATTTACGTGCTCGAACTCGTGACCGTGGAGTTAAAATAGATTAAGATATCTAACTACACTATCGATCTATTCTATCTGTTAAGTTTTTTTTTTCTACTTAAGATTTCATTCATAACCCTTAAATATGTAAATAATAAAAACTACATAATATGTTACTTTGAACTTAGATTTTTTTTTTTTGTTAACAAAACTTAATTTATCTATCTTATTAGTAGATTTTAAAATATGTAATATTATTCCTACTTCAAATCTAATTTATTTGGGTGGGATAGAACAAACACAAAAGTTAACCCCAAAATTGACTTAAGTTAGTGAAAATTATAAAATTATAAACTCCAACCCATCAAAATTTTCTTTCAAGTTTGAGAAATATTGTATAAGTAGACAACTCCGTAAAACTTGAAATGATACCTCCAACCTCAAATATATGCAAGTATTATGTTAAATCATCGACCAACAAAAAAAAAAAAAAGGTAAATTTAATTATATGAACCAACAATTTAACTTAACATCAACAAGAGGAGAGTTCTAATGACATTTTGTACAACCTAATAATCATGAGATTATAGATTCGAATCTCTCTTTCTTAATATTGATGTATAAAAAAAAACTTAACATCTGTAAAAAAAAAAAAAATTTATCTTAACAAAAAAAAATGAAGAATTAATCGTAAGGAAAAGGGTTGAAGGAAGTAGATACCAATAACAAGTGTTTGATTTCCTCGTTGCCCAACTTGTGTTCGTTGTCAAGATTGAGAAGGTAATGCAACAAGTCGTTGTTATTAACAGAGTCACAATTGCTCTGTTTTTGCTGAACCCGATCCTCAATCATAACCTCCAACACATCAAAAATCTCTTGAAAATAAACACTTTGTCTCTTTTTTATCCCTTGAATATCAAATCTTTTCAACACAGGAAAATAATCCCCAAGATTCGGCCTAGCAGCTTCTTCCATCACTCCTCTAACAGCGACCTTAAACCTTTTCCCAATCTCAGAATTCGGGTCAACAAAATCCACAGAAAAAATGGTGTTCGAAAGCAAATTGAGCGTAGTGACAAACGCCACATTCCCGAAATCGACGGTGGCGGCGTTGGCTGCGGATTCGGAAACGTGGGAGACGAGGTCGGCCACTTTGGCCAGCCGGAGATTCTCGTTGGCGTCGAGAATCCGGGCTGCGAACAATTGGGTGTTGCAGATTCGTCGAAAGTTTCGCCATAGAGGCGAAACGGGAATCCATGGGAGGCCGAAGAGCTCGTGGTTGTGAGTGGTCATCGAGTCCGGGACGGTTCGGTTGGAGAGGAATTGGTCGTGCGTTTGGAGGACTTGTTTGGCCGTGGCAGCGGAGGAGACGACGATGGTAGTGATTTGGCCGAGTTTTAGTGTCATGATCGGGCCGTGGGATTCGGCGTGTTTGGTTAGAGATTTGTGGGGGTTGTTGCCCATAGCTAGAAGGTTGCCGATGATTGGCAAGGGTTTTGGGCCTGGGGGAAGGTTGGGAATGGCTCTGGTTTTTTGTTTCGAGATGAAGATTAGCCATGTTAGGGAGAGGAGAAGGATGGCGCTAGCCCAGAAGAAAACCATTTTCCTCTGAAATGAAGGATATTGATGAAATTTTAGTATTGTTTTTCTTTGAACAATAGGTTTTGTAACTATAACGATATATATATATATATATATATTAAATAAGAGTAAAATTTGTCTACTCATGCATGAATAGATAGTCCATGTGTTACGTACTATACGACATCATGTGAATCATACAATTTTATTTTTTTATAAGCAATACAATTTTGTCAAAAGTATGTGGCTCACATCATGCCATATATGTGCTATCTACTCATCCGCTAAGTTTTTCTCTATTAATAATTGATGATAATAAGATGACAATAAGAATAATAATTCAATCAATATAAATCACGTTAACATAAAGTTTGAACTTCTAACTTAAAAAAGAAAAAAAAAAGAGTAAGCTTGTACGGTGTAGATTTTGCTACCTAGACATGTTGTTCAACTCGTATACTTGCTCGTGTCAATCCAACATTTTTTTTTAATGAATAGATAACTCAGTTTTACTTTTCTTGTGTGATCTTTGAGAAAGGGGTTAATAAGAATTACAATAGAGTGATTTTGAGTAATTAAAAAAAAAAGAGTTTTAAAGATGAATTGCAGGAAATGGGTTGATGGGGTTGTTTGAAGCCATTAAAATTTGAATATCTAACCTTTTATTTAATATCTTAATAAATGGATTCAAAATTAGGTTGGCAAAAAATTTGTTTTGTTAAGTAAAAAATGTAAATGAATAGTGCATTTACACACACCGAACTTAATATTAATTTACTGAATAGGACTGTAGTTTGATAGTTTCATTGTTTGGTGGTAATCGAGTTCAACATCATGATCACAAGTTTATTTGAGAGTAAAAGTATTCTCTGTATGTAGTCCTCATCCTTCAACTTTACTAAAAAAAATTTAATATTAATTCGAGAACATTAAATAGAAAGGAAAATTTTAAGAGAAAAAAAACAACAAAAAATTATTTTTTTGAGTTCAACAATAATTTGGTGTATTGATTGAGAAATTTCAGTCAATTGTAGATTGTCATGTCATCATCTCAAATTTAATAGCGAGATTAAATTAAATTTTGGGACGATATTTCTCGAAATCAACTTGGATCAAATGTTGGTTTATTTTTAATTTGGGTCAAAATTAAATCAAACTCAAGTTCAATTAGTGAGCTCAATTAAGAAAGTACAAAGACACAAGTCCAGATAGACAAGCTCAAGGGTCAAGCCCAAAGACACACTAGGGCTCAAGTAGGGATGTCCACGGGGCGGGGCTGGGGAATGGCTTCCCTGTCCCCATCCCCGCCACCGAAATCATTCTCCGTCCCCGCAAAATTGACCATTTTTTTCACGGGGATCAGGGCGGAGATTTTCCGCCGGGGAATTCACGAGGATCGGGTTCTCTGTGGGTAAATTTTCCTCGTTTAATTTTTTTATTTTTTTTATTTATATTTTTTTAATTATAATCTTAAATAATCAAATTTTCTTATAAAATATTTATAAGTTTCAATTATATTCTTACTTATAAAGAAAAAAATGTTCATTTGAATATATAATTTTAATAAAAAATATTTATTTTATCTAAAAAGTGAAGTAATTAAATGAGATGAAAAAAAATTTAATAAAATTTATTTTAAAAAAATGTAAACGGGGCTGGGATCGGGGAAACGGGAATGGGGAATGCATTTCCCGTCCCCGGCCTCGTTTTCCCCACGGAGAATTTTTTTTCTCCCCGTCTTCCGCCCCGCCTAATCGAAGATTCACTGCCCCGTTAGGGGTGAGTCCGCGGGGAAAAATGGACATCTCTAGGCTCAAGCCAATGATCTATAGGAGCTCTATAAATAGAGGAACTCTTCTTCATTTCAAGAAACCAGAAATTTGAAATCCAGTGAGAATTCCATAAAATTGAAGACTCTACAAATTTCTAAGGATCAAACAGATTTTTAAAGTCCAAAATCACTTCGAAGATCAAACAATTTCATAACCAAACAACAAAATACGATAAGCACATAACATGTTCTTCAAATAAAAAATATACATGTTCTCAAAATCATCTCAAAATTCAAGTTCAACTCCACAAATCAAATTTCTCCAAAAATCTTGAGTGAACAAATTTTATGACTTTTAAGTTATTGGTTTAGAAAAAAGACTTATAAATTATTAATTTTAAAAAATAGAAAAGCAAACTTGTGAGCTTATTATTTAGGAAAAATTATATTTTCAATACTTAAAGTTTGAGGGTTTTTTTTTTTTTTTTTTTGAGAATCTTACAAAATTAGTCTAATCTAGAAAATAATGGTAAATATGGTAATTTTTTTTAAAAAATAGTAAATATAATTATTGGGTATTAATAAAAATAATGTATTAATGAGTATTTATAATACATAATATCGTATTAAAACATATTAATAATTATGAATACAAATACTTTAAAATTTACTTATATTTATAATTATTTTGTGAAAACAGTTCATCCACTATATCACGGACCAACACCCACCATAACAAACAATCATCAATAGTACATCATGATCCATTAAATCCTCAATACAAAAAGAAAAATGAGAAGACCAAAACATACAAAACCTACCCACACAAGACCAATGGGCAATACCATGCACAAGCGTTATTGGAATGAAAACCAAACCCTCAAAGCAACAAGATCGATCAGTTTCAGCCAACAAAATCGAACACACTTTATTTAAAAAATTCAATTCACTTACAAATAAAAATAATCACTCAATCCAACAATATTTTGAACTTCAAGAAAAATTCAATAATCTAATTTTTAAAAGATTAAATTCTAATTTTTTTTCGAATCAAGAGAAGTACATTTAAATTAGTATAACTATTATTTTGATTAATATTATTTTTTTTAAAAAATTAATATTTTGTTATATCAATCGTTAAAATTAAACAATTTTAAAATATAAGCATTAAAAGTGTCTTATTCCTTCTAATTTAATTACAGATAATACACGTCTCACCGACACTCTAATTGAGCCAAAAAAAATCTCCACCGTCCGATTAAATCCGTACACTCGTCGTCCTTATCCTCTTTCTTTCCCACTCTCACTCTCTGCACTGTTAAACCCAAACTCAGAACGCAAAAAAAAAAAAAAAAACCAAATCCACAATGGTTGAGGCACCGACCTGGGCCACCCGCCGGCTGAGCAACCAAAATCCCACGGCGGCGGTAGCCACCGATCATATCCTCGATTTCCAAACCGCCGCCGCTCCCCCCACCGTCCGATCTCCGACGATTTCAACTGCCCTGATCGTCCTCTCATGGTACCTCTCAAACATCGGCGTCCTCCTCTTAAACAAATACCTCTTAAGCTTCTACGGATTCCGTTACCCAATTTTCCTAACTCTTCTCCACATGATTTCCTGTTCCTTCTACAGTTACATCTCAATCCTCTTCCTCAAAATCGTCCCATCTCAACAGATCCAATCCCGCCGTCAATTCCTCAAAATCCTCTCCCTCTCCGCCATTTTCTGCTTCTCCGTCGTCGCCGGAAACACCTCCCTCCGGTACCTACCCATTTCCTTCAACCAAGCCATCGGCGCCACCACCCCATTCTTCACCGCCATTTTCGCGTTTTTGATTACATGTAACAGAGAACCGGCCGGAGTTTATTTCGCCCTTTTTCCCGTTGTGTTTGGGATTGTAATAGCGAGTAACAGCGAACCCCTGTTTCACTTTTTTGGGTTTCTGATCTGCGTCGGGTCGACGGCGGGTCGGGCGTTGAAATCGGTGGTGCAGGGGATTTTGTTGACGGCGGAAGGGGAGAAGCTGCACTCGTTGAATCTGTTGCGGTTTATGGCGCCGATGGCGGCGGCGATTCTGCTGCCGGTGACGATTTATCTGGAGGGGAATGTGGCGGCGGTCACGGCGGAGATGGCGCGGGCGGATCCGTGGGTTTTGGTTCTGTTGTTTGGGAATGCGACGGTTGCATATTTGGTGAACTTGACGAATTTTTTGGTGACGAAACATACGAGTGCTTTGACGTTGCAGGTGCTCGGAAATGCGAAGGCCGCGGTGGCCGCCGTCGTTTCGATTCTGATTTTTAGGAATCCGGTGACGGTGATGGGAATGGCCGGATTTTCTGTTACGGTGATGGGCGTGGTAATTTACGGCGAGGTTAAAAAGCGATCCAAAGTTACCACTCATTAACGGGAAGATTTGTTTTCTTTAAATTTTTTTTTTATAATAATTGATTATTACATTTTAGTCCCTCACACTTTTAATTTGTTTCAATTTAGTTAATTTTTATTTTGTTTCTGGATTTAAAGTTTCTTTCATTAATCTTTATTTTTTAAATATTCAAATTTAGTCTCTATATTCTTTTAAAGAAAAAAAATAATTAAATCAGTACATACATTTTGAAGTTATTAGTAATTAAAATTGGTTTGACAATGTTAGTGATTTTAATACAAATAAGAATATATTTTTAAAATTTATAAATAAAGACTATATTTTTGTAAGAATAATTAACAAAAAAAAGTTTTAATAAAAAACCAATTTTAACTTTATTTTTTTCCTTTTTTATGTTAGGGACTAAATTGAAATATTTGATAGTTTAAGGATCAAAATATAATAAATTTAAAATTTTGGAATTTAAAATAGGATTAAAATGGACTTTTATTAGCATAAAGAGTAAATTGAAACAAAATTTAAAGTTAGAAGGACTAAAATAGTGTTTCTATCATTATTATATTATATGATATTATATTATGTTTTTTTTTTTTTTTTTTGAAATTTGATATATATGGAAAAGGGTATTAAGTTGTTTATTTATGGAATTAAAATGTAATTGTATAAAGTGATTAATAGTGATTGGATTTCTTTTGGGAGAGAATTATGCTTTAGGATTTTCTTTCTCTTTTAGAACTTTACTTTAATTAATTGATTGGTTGAAGGAGATTGGAGCATAGGGTAAAGCTTTTTTGGTCCACTTTACAGCTGGCTTTTATGCAAATGATTTATAGGAATATGGATATGATGGTCACCAATATACTGGCCCATGCTTTTTAATTTTAGTACATTTTACAGGTCGAAGAATTTACTTTGTCGGTTTAGATATATTTTTGGTAACCACTACTAAATAATTTAGGGTAAATTGTAAGTTAAAAGTCTCTCTTGGGAAGTTAAGTTTAGTTGTTTTATTTTAAAAAATTAAAATTTAGTTTATATATTTTGAAAGAATTTAGTATTTATAATTTTAAAAACTATTTAAAATTTAAAAATGATCATTAGCATTCATAATACGAATTATTAGATAGATGTAAGTTTGTTATTTTGATAATGATTATATAAGTTAAGTAGTTAGTTGGACGACAAAATAAGCAAATCATTTACTTACCTTAATGCACTTAATTTGTCGTTAATTATAAAAGATATGGACTAATTTTTAGATTTTCTCAATGTATGGAGATTAAATTGCAGTTCTTAAAGTTATAGAGACTAAATTCTAACTTTCATCAAAACTTAAATTATTAAGAAATCAAAGAGATTAAATTCTAATTGTTTTTCAAACTATATAGACTACATTTATGATGTTGAAAAACAACCATTTCCATTTAGGTCCGCTAGTAATTGATGATAGTTTATTTTAATGATCTTGTAATTTGATCAATCTATTGTCAGTTTAATCCTAAATTGGAGATTGGGTTAGGATGAGAGAAAATGTGTTTGAATTTATTAGATATGAATAAATATATTTCGTTATTTGGTTTGGATTAAGTTAGCTTTATTGAATTTAGTTGTCATAATCATTAAGTTTAATTATGTTTCCAAAATTCAGATTTTATGTATAAATATACATATCATAAGAGATAAAATGTTGAGTTTATTCTTTCAATTATTTACTTTTAGAATTTGATCGAGGTTGAGAAATGATAGGCATGAAAAACTACCAATTTCTGGATATATTATATCACTATCGTAATAGATTCTAGAGCAAGTTATAAATTTCATATCTATGATTTGGAGTCTAAAATTTAGTCTATTATGAAGAGAAGTTTAAAATTTTGTTTTTCAAATACTCAAACTTAACATTTGATAAAACCTAAACTATAGTTGTAATCGTTGGTCAATTAATATGTTGAAGTTAGTTATTTATATGTCAATAATGATGATGGTTATTAAGTGATTGATTATTAAAAATAAATCAAATTATTTATACATTTGACAGTTAATTATACATAATCGAAAGGGTTGATAACGCGTTGATTTCATTTATTTGGTGAGTAATTTAGTTGAACATTACGATCATGGGTTTGAATTAGTATTTGACTCTCATTTGTAATATAATTTTCATTTAATTTAACGTATATATTACATCTCAATGGTTTCTAACATTATATTCAATTTAATTCATGAACGACCTTTTAATTCTTGAACCTTCATAAGTACATGTCAATGGTTTCTCTTACTCTCACTCTACCTATATTTCAATAGTTGTCATTTGAATTTATTATTATTATTATTATTTTTTTTTTTTTGAGGAACTGTCATTTGAAAAAATATATATATATAGTTAAAGTTGGCACACAAGATAGTCACAAATATATATATGAAAAATTATATGCATAAATATGAGTTTATATAGGTAACGAAGACAACCAATTATTATTCCTTTGGGCGTTGATCAATTTTCATTGACTAAAAAGCTATCTTGAATTCATTTGGTTAGTTGAGCTAAAATCTTAAAGATTCCAACCATATTAGAAAGTTTTTATTTCTAACTAACTCCCAGAAATAATGAGTCCATTAAATTTATCAATATTCATAAAATTGAATTGATGATACATTATTTGGCTTGGTCAAGGGATTATTTAATGGCCCTGCATGTGTACTAAATAATTTTAAAATTTAATAAGATGCTCATTTACTTGTTTTTTTTTTTTAGTACAAGTCGGAGGAAATGAGATTATAAATACCAATTCCAAGGATTGGACCGTGACCGTGGAATGGAAATGGATTAATACTAAACCAGATAACCAAATGCGTCACTGACCCATTCGGTAGATGTACATTTACTTGTCATTTATGGTCATCTGCACATATAACTTTAAATAATTCTTCTTCTAATCATCTTTATTTTTTTAAAAAAATGCAAATGTATCTATTGATTTGCATGGAGAATTGAAGAATGATTTTGATAAATCTAGTTATATTCAAAATCACTTAAAACCTTTTATTTGTTAGAGGTAATTGATATTCATATATCTCTACATTAATATAATATTATCCACTTTGTTAAAATAGACAAATCATCACACATATATTTACATTGATATCATATAATTTAAATAAGTATAAGTTTCATGATTTTACTTTTGGTTACTATCAAAAGACTTTATATCCACACAAATGTTATCCTTTACTTCTATACCGTTCAACATCTTAATGAAGATGTTGTATCTTACTTGTATATCCAACATTTTTCTATTTAACCAAGCAATGTCAAACTTTGGTTGTATTATCAACAATATTCTCAAACAAAGTATGCTCAAATCGTTCCAAAATAGCCTTGCAAAATTCCAATCCAAATGAATACTCAAGAAGAACCAGATTTATTTGTCAGATAATCATTGAATTGAACCATAACTCAAATTGAAATTGAAAATAATTTCAGAGAAACATGACTCAAATTCAAATATAAAAACTCATCAAATTATTAAAGCAACCCAAACAAAACCAACCAAACACAATAAAATATGAAAAATGCTGAAACAGTCAATCAAATGCAAAACAATAAAACAGATCAGTCGTCACACCAAATTCCCCTCAGTCATAATTTCTAAGCCATCATCATCCCAAGGATGGCAACCACCACCGCGACGAAACCTAATTGAGCGGAAACACCCGCTCTTGTGGAGCTCGATGGTGGTGACGGAGGCGGAGGCGGAGGCGAGACGGTTCCACCGCCGGGAAGTGGGGAATTGGCTGGAGCCATATCCATGACTGTAATGACGAGCTTTTGGTTTTTGACACAGTGGTCGGTTTCGCCACAAATGTACCATCTTCTCCCTGGCTGTTTGAGTAAAATGGCGTCGTTTCCAGTGTTGAATGGAGTCTCGTTAGTTGGAATTGTGCAATTGTGGAACAGAGTTCCGTTAACTTTGTATACGTTGTGATCCCCTGGTTGATAATTGAAAACTGAAAATGGAAACAAAAAAGGTTGATTGTGAAAATGATATCATAAAAAACAAAATCGGACAGCTATTTAATTTTTTGAGAAAAAAAAAAAATGTCCATTTCTTATTTGTCAAAACCTTTAATAGGACCCATAAGAAATTTTGAATCTGAAGCATTAGTGTGTGAAAACGTTGGCCTTTGTTTTATCTAAAAATTATGAATATTTGTGTAGATGCTAAATTTTAACCATCCTAAATGGGTCAGTGATGCAATGATTTCATTTTTTGGTTATAAATCAATTCAAGACCAGCGTCACAGGTTCGATCTCGAGAATTGATATTTGTACCCCTCTCCCGATGTACTAAAAAAAAAAAATTTAATTTGATTGAAAGCTATTAGCTAAATCATATTAATTTTGTATGTAATTTAATGTGATTAAATCAGTTTTTGCTATATTTTAATTTTTTTCTAAAATTTTGACATTACTAGAATATTTTTCCTAAATTTTGTTATTCATGAAAAATCTCCAAAAATAATTATGTACTTATTTTTAATGTCTAATAATATTGGAGTGTGAATTTGAATTCATGACCTATTCTCTTATTAATGCCTCTTATACTTACTTATATTAATAAACTCATAATATTCTCCCAATAAAAACTTGATTGCTTATGGATCTTCATATTGTTCTTGCTTGAAGCTTATGTGACACCATAAAAAAATTATGTGGTGCCACATAAGTTTTGAGAAGGAACTATCTATAATGAGTTGGTAAGTTTTTACGTATTTTCTCTATAAAAAATAATGTGGTTAGTGGTGGACTATTTTGTTTGATATTTTAAAATATTCTCTAACTTTTATTAACTCTCACAATTTGGAAAAATAACTTACTAATGAAATCTCCAACGTAGAATGTTTTGTTTTGAGCCCACTCGGTATAGTTGACACCAACATTCCAACCAGCACTATCTCCGACGGTGTAATTTGTGGCAAGAGTCGAAGGGGCGAAAATGGTTGCAATGGAGAGGAAGACGAAGAGATGATAGGTAGAGATCGCCATCCGAGAAACTCCGAATTAGTTGATTTTGGTTAGATTGGGTTGGGTTTTGAGATGAGATGAAAAAGGAGGCAAGTTTGGTGGGTATTTATAGGTATGTAAATATTATTGAACAATGAATTGGGGGCCGGCGTTAGACTTATGGCCGGCTATGGGCTGGCTTTTGACGGCTTGTGCGCAATGGAAACTAATTTTACTTGGAGATGTTTACAAAGCCACATTGTCAGAGCTTTGTGATTTCATGATATTGCATTGTTTCAATACTTAGAACTCTCTATGAGTTTTATGCTCATTATATTCTTTTTTGTAACTCCAAGTTATTTAATACTTAAAAAAAAAAAAAAAAAAGACCAACGAACTCCAGATCTTTACAAATAAAATACAAAATACCACTATGATCAATACTCACTTTCAAAACACAATTTTAAGGTCTCACTTTTTAAAAATAAGTTTGTTTGATAATCAATTTTGGTTTTTGTTTTCAAAATATTAAATGAATCTTAAAACTAAAAAAGTAGTTTTTAAAGATCATTTTTTTTTTCTGAAAAATTTCAAAAAAAGTGATCGAACACATTACAAATAAAGTTTGAACCCGCAAATTTGAGGTTTAATAAATTTTAATTTTTTAAAAAACCAAAAATCGTTATCAAACCTATTATTAATTTTTAGTTTAAAAAAAAAAAATAGTTATCAAAATTTTTATTTTTTAAAACCAAAAATCAAAAACTAAAAATCAAGGACCAAAAAAAAAAAAAAAAAAAATAATAATAATAATTATCCAAACAAGGCGTAAATTACTCATTTTGTTTATAAGTATTATGATGTTTTCCAAAACTTGTGCTTCCTTGTTCACAATTTTGCACAATTTTTAGTATGTCTTTCCAGCCTTTTGAAAACACAATTTAAAATTACTTAAGTTTAGGTTTTGTTGATAAGAATTTGGATTTAGTTGAATTTAGAACTTTCAGATGAAAACAAAACAACCCAACAGAGGTTACTATATTTTCAAAAAAAAAAAAAAAACTTGAGGTTACTCCTTTTGAATCCCACCCCCAAATATAGTAGAATTAAACTAATAATAATTCAATTTAGACGGTCATTAGAATTTCATGTTTAAAATAATTTCTTAATGCATAACTATAAATTCCTCCCTTAAATATTTTTTAATAAAAAAAATAATTCAAATTAGACTCTCATTTTTAAAATATGATACTTCCTTAAATGTAAAAGGCGAATGAAAATTAGAGAGAATTATTGAAATCGAATTGATAATAACTTTTGATTAGTGATCTAATAAAAAAGAAGAAGCAACTTTTGATTAGTATGAATAGTTTTTCATTTTTAGGAAAAATTATGTGATAATCGCTCTCACTACTTTGGTGGGAAAGTAATTTATATTTAGGTGTGTTTGTAGTTGATTTTAAATGAAATTAAGTGAAAATATACTTATAATAAAATCACAAGGACTTCTCTAAGTTGATATCGATAAAGTTAAGAGCTTCAATTCGTTTGGAGTTTAATTAAAATGGCCTCAAATTTTAGGATACAAATTGAGGTATAAGTATTTTTTAAAAATGAATGGCCCAATGCAATATTATTGATAAATTCAGTTATATATTAAAGATATTTATAAATAAAATGTATGACACATAAAAAGGATATATAGTATGACGTATTGAATGCTGTATGAACGTAACAATATAAATGAAACAATGTTATAAAACAGAGAAACCATGAATTAAACATACATGAATAAAAACAGTGAAACCATAAATTGTAATTGAAAAATAAATATCAATATTAAATATATGCAATACTTTAGATTATCTAAGTTTTATATTTCTTATTTTCAGATTATTTAAATTTAATTTTGATATTCGATTAAGTTTTTAGATTCAGTTTGTTATCTATAAATTCATTCCATCAATAAATAAATGTCACCCAAATTATTTCAATTCGATTTAATAATCAATCCCATAACATTTTATATTCTGTAGCAGTAATGCAAGTTAAAGAGAAACATGAAGAATCCATTCATACAAATAAAGGAAAACGAAATGCATCACACACAGAACAGCAAAAGACCAAATTTTCAAAGCACGATCATGTCATTAATATTCCTGCAGCCAGCGCCAAAACGGCCCCAATAGAAACAGCAGAGTTGGAGGAAGCTCCGGACGGCGGTGGCGCGGTAACGCCCGGAGTTGGAACGATAACAGGCAAATGCGATGGTGCGATGCTTGGGCTTGGAGTTGGAGTTGGAGCAGCAGGCAAGTGCGGTTGCGATGGCACTGAAGGAGAAGGGGCAGTGGCAGTCGGCGGTGGTGACGGAGACGGGATAGGCAACGACGGGATCGGTGGAAGAGAGAATGGCGGGAAAGGTACTGGAAAAGTGATTGGCGGTAAAGCAGGCTGTGTGACGTTGGTAGGTCGGTTGTCTACGAAAATGATGAGCTTCTGTTGCGACTCGCAGTGATCGTCAAGGCTGCATAAGAACCATCTGGTTCCAGGACGAAGTAACCGAACGACGTCGTTTCCGCTTACCATAGGTGGTTGGTTTTTTGGCGCCGAACACTCTGCGAACTCCGATACGCTCACGTCGAAGACGTTGTGCTCCCCTTTCTTATACTTGAATACTGCAATCAACCAAAAATACCAAATGATCATGTTCAACTTTCAATGTATTACTATAACTTACCTGTGTTTATAACAATTTCCGAATACAATTATTTCTTGTGAACTACTTTTCCAATGAACTTAATATATTTATAAGCATCAAAGATTAATTCGTTACACAATAAAAATCGTCACTAACTAATTATTTGGTCAAGTATTAATGGGGCTAGTTTTTGGAGAATATTCACTCCTGTAGTATAGAGTTCTAAATCTATGTTTTAGAAAATATTATGACAGTTTTCTGATACTTTTCTCTCTTGGTGTCTGGTATATATGGTACGTACTCCCATCAATAAAATATCTTTTGTATTAAACTATTACAAAATTTAAAGTACATAAATCAAAATAAAGACAGATTTTTTTTTAGTACAAATTGAGAAAGGCAGACAAATAAATCATAACTAGAGAATACTATTGCTCTCAAATAATATGAGAGTTAAATACTGATTTCCACGATTAAACCCGTGATTGTGATATTGAAATTACAACAAAATAATGAAATTATTAGACCATTAACTCTTTCCGTAAGAAAACTTTTTTTTAGTACTCCCATATTTGAAGTTAAATGGTTAGGAAATTTAAAGTACATGAATCAAATTGTTACTTATAAAGTGAATATGAATTTATTACAAATTTGAAAGTAGAAAGACTATCTTTACTACTAATTTTTTTTAATCTTAATTGAATAACTTTGAAGATTGGGCCAACAAGAGTGTTATCTCATTAACATGTAGTCGGTTTCCATAATCAAAAGGTTACGGTTCGAATCTCCTTCTTTCAATTGTGGTTAAACTCAAGAAAAACTTATGAAAGATTGGAATTATTTCGTTCAATGTTTCCATTAAAATCAGCAAGGTTATTTCTGCTTAGATTAGCTAGTAAATTAGAGAAAACAACAATGAAATCCTAACTAGTTTTATAAACCTGAGGAATTATAAAAATTGGCTCCTCCTTCCTCATTGGCCTATGTCTCAAAACAAAAAATGATATAAGTTCAAAGTTAAAATTGAAACTCTCTTAGATTCGTTTTCACACCAAACCATACAAAGTGGAATAGAACGAATATATACTTTGTTTATTCAATAACATTTAGCATGTAAGATTTGTACCTGTAATCTTTTAATTACTAAATTATACACCATGTTATTGAAGTAATATTTTTTATGAAATGATATTAAAAAGTGTGGACATCTATCTCAAAATTAATTGGTGATTAGAGGAATAGTCATTCTTTCTTATATATTGGTAGGAGGACTCTCGTCTTTGAGGATCCTAACAATCGAACCATTAATATCAAACTAAAAACCGAGCGTAGAAGAACTCACCTAGACTATCCCCAACTAAGAAAGTTTTGCCAACAGTCCAAGCCGAGTAGTCGACTCCAACGTTCCAACCGGCATCACCCCCAACGACATGAACGGTTCCTGCAACAATCGAAAGAAGAACAAAAAACAAGACAACGAAGAAAAAGATACGAGAAAAGTTGGTCATTTTCAGCTACCAACGTTGTTCGCACGTAGCTGAGACAACTTTAATTATGAAGCCGGTTTTGTTTGGTGGCCTATTTATAGTTGAGCCCAACCGGCCATGGTCTGTGTCATCAAGAAAAGAAAGGGTTTTTATTTTGATTATATGCAAGGCCAAGCTGATGTAACAAGTATTTTAACATATTTCAATTTGAACAAGGTTTATATTATAAAGTTTCTTTTTTGTGTCATCTTATGTGTGTCCATAAGGTAAATATTCTATTAAAAATAAATAAATAAATATGCCTACCATGATCCAGCTGGTGTGTTCACCTCTTGATTATCGATTGAAGGATCCAACTTTTAGTGTTTGATCATATATTGTAGTGTACTATTAAAGAAAAATAGCAACACTAGATTTTCACTCAACAATGAAACCATCAGACCACCGACCCTTTTGATTTTCAAATGAAATTTTAGACTGATGTTGGGTTTTTATACATTCGATTAAATTTTCTCTAGTTCATCCACTAATTTTAACAATGATGTAGCTCATTTTGACTAAGTATTGTATGCAACATCAAACTTGACATACACAAAAGAGATCATTGAACGATGTTATTTATAATGTTAAGAGCCACACTTTTTGAAGAAAATATTAGTTTGATCTATATTTGTTATTATTTGAAACCTGTTCGAGTTCATAGTTGGCATATATTTTCTTTGAAGTATATTTTCTAACACTTCTTTAAAGAAAAAATATATCAGAAAGTAAAAATTGCAATATTTTTTCAAGCTTTATTGCAACACCTTTTCAAATTTTATGCTTAATATATTACACAAATTTTCAAGTTTATAGAGGAATTTGATCATGAAAATTGAAAGTTTAATATAAAAGAAATTCCTAAAGATTATTAAACAATTGGAATGCTTTTTTGTAATGGCATGCTCCTTATATGTTTTTGGAATTGAAATGTATCTTTTTCCAAAGATAATGATTATTAGACAAGTAAATTTGTCAATTTTTTTCCTTCAGTAATTAATGAATTAGGAATTTCTTTTATTATACGCAAATTGAAAGTTTAAGATAAATGAAATTCCTCTAATCAATTTAATGTTGTACTTATATTCTCAAAAGCAAAAAAAAAAACCTAGTTCATTAAAAGTATTTATTTATTTTAGTAATTATGAGAATGCCATTATTATTATTTTTTTACATAATTATACCATTAATTTATTTAAATTGATTATAAATATTTTTTTAGTAGTTCATTACTGAAGAATCATGATTATACGCTATATTATATGATTTTATGACTATTTTAATTTAATCATTTATATTCTCGCGACATTATGGTAACCTTCTTTATACATGCACTAAATTGAAAGAAGTTCATCAGCTGTCAAAGAAGAAAAAAAGAAGAAGTTCATCAACCAGAGTTCAATTTTTTAATGAACTTTTCATGACTTCGGTCAAGTTCAAATCTCTTGTCTTCAATTTGTTGAGATATCCCTTGAACGCACCAATGTCCTACGATTAGTAGTTAGGGATCTCGCACTCGCATGTGTGAATGCATCTGCATTCGCTTAGCGCATCCCTCGCGCAAACACATCTCGCATTGTAGCAATGCGTTTCGCATGTGTTTACGCATCGAAATTCTATTTAATGCTTATGCATTCTGTAATAGAGTTTAATGAGAGTGCATATATAAACTCAAATTAAACTCTAGCCGTATGATGATATTCATTTTGTAATTCTGTATTGTTCGTTCTCCTTAATAAAATTTCACTCCCTCTCTGCCCGTGAACTAACTGACACTACGTTAGTGAACCACGTAAATTTCTATGTGTTTCTTCTTCTCTCTCCCGTTTTCTTTATCTTCGTTTTACGATTGTTGATTGCTATTTTTCATAACACAATTATTGTTAGACTCAATTTTTTTTAGGAAACTTGCAAGATTAGTCAAATGTAGAAAATAATAACAAATATGATCAGATTTAAAAAAATTAACAAGGTATTAAAATACTTTAATCTTATAATACTGTATTAATAAAACATAATACTTTATGCATAATACCGTATTAATAAATATTTATAATACAACATTAATGACTATATATGTAGATGCAAATACTTTAAGATTTGTCTACATTTGTAATTATTTTGTAAGGTAACAGATCCAAAATAATTTCCCTTCTTTTTAATATTTAGGATGAGGAGTTTCAAACTTGTAATCTCATAATTACTAAGTTAAATTATTAACTTTTATTTTATTCATGTTCAATTAGCCACCATGAGTTGACAATGGTCTCGCGGTTCTAAAAGTTGTGAGTTTAATCAATTAATATTCATTTATTTAGGATTCTTATAAATTTTCTTAATATTCAATGTAATAGAATCGGATGGTATATTTACAACAATAATTAAAATGTACTTATGTTGACAAGACTCACATATAGAAAAAAAAAAAAAAAAAAAAAGAATTAACGTATTATTCATGTTAGGTAAAATTTTCTCAACGTCGACGAGTATAATCAATCCAAATAATTCAATAATTCAGACAATTATATATTCTTGCCTTTTCCAGATCAATTTTGAGTTCCAAATTGCACAACAGAATTATCAATTTGAAATGACAAGCTTAAAAATATAGATAAAATAACCTAATCTTTCAAGCAACAAGAACGATAATTAAAATGAGTTTAAGGGATGAGAAATCGACACCGAATTTATACTGGTTCACCCAATGATGGCTACCTCCAGTCTTCTGCTACCGATGCAGGTTTCACTAAAATATCAAGGAGAAAATTACAAGAATTTTACAATGCTCTCAAGAATGACTTCTCACTTTTCTCTCAAGAAAAACTCACGAGTCACTCTAAGAAATTACAAACTCTTCAATGGACAAAACACCTATTGCAACAACCATTCAAGAAAAACGAAGAAGAAAGGTACAAAAAGAATTCAAATTTTTTTTCTCAAACTCCAACAAGGCACTGCCTTTTTTTCTATTTTTCTTTTTGGTTGAAATCACCTACGGCTGCAACTAATCTCACCCCCACAAAAAAAAACTCATTCTTTTTTATATATGCCTTTTCAAGGCAATAGGGCAAACAAGAGAATGGTGATGGGCCCCTATTGGGCCCATTTAATGTGGCTTTACAATATAACAATCTCTCACTTGAAGACAAAGCAAACAACATGTCTTCACTACATCGGTAGCTGACACTTCTTCTACTCATGGAGAAGTCCAACTAAAGTTGTACACAGCTTCAGTTTATCAACAGGAACAGTTTTGGTAAACATATCAGCTGGATTTTGACTTCCTGGAATTTTTTCAAGCATTAACAATCCATCTTCCAAAGCTAATCTGATAAAATGGTATCTCACATGTATGTGTTTCGTTCTTGAATGAAACATTGGATTCTTTGCTAAATGAATAGCACTCTCACCATGGGCGGATCTACATGGAGACTAGGGGGGCCATGGCCCCCCAATTTTTTTGAAATTTAATATAATAAGTATACAGTTTAGCAAGTTTTAGAAATAACTTCAATGATATAGCGGTAGTTGGCCCCCCCTAGAATTCCAAACTTCACAGGTTTGACTCTCTTTAGTGTATGTTTTTATCAAATATTATATAGTTATAATTTTTTCCTTCTTGATTCTTTCTTTTGTTTATTACTTTTATTTGTTTTGTTTCCATAGATTTT
>JBBMKA010000030.1:5968182-5979368 GCA_037833695.1 Sechiopsis laciniata | reverse complement strand
TCTCTCTCTCTCTCTCTCTCTCTCTCTCTCTCTCTCTCTCTCTCTCTCTCTCTCTCTCTCTCTCTCTCTCTCTCTCACTATTTGTTTCAATTTTTTTTTCTTCTCCTTCGATATTTGTGAGTTTTCGAGACAAGAAGAATCCTATAAGCCATTTAAAGTTATAATATTTGACCACAAAAAATATCTGTAAAAAATTAATTTATAGGTAAGTAGTGACTATAGATTGAACTCACAACCTTTTAATTTTTTATTGTCCTTTTCATGGTGTGATTTAGAAGTTAATGTTTATAGTATTTTAATTATTTTTAAATTTCTTCTGTCATCCATTTTAGTGGCTTTTCTTCCTTGATTCTTAAATTGGTAGAAGTCAGAGAACGATCGATTAAATATGAATTACACATAAAATTGTATTGACCCATTTGGTGAGTTATGTTAACTTGGGTTAATTAGGGTTAGGTTAATTAACAATGTGTAGGGTGTGTGATTGTGCTAGTATATAAAGTATCTTGAGTTTGAGAGAAACCCTAGCCACCATTTGAGAGCTTTTAATATTCATCAATGACAATTATGAGTGAGTGATCAAGATTGATCATCTCACATTCTGAACAGTGGAGTAGGCTAGTCCGAACCACTTTATATCGGTGTATTTTTTTCTTCTCCATTCCTTCTTTACTTTTGTTATAATTCTCATCTATTGATTTATGATTTGTTATGAGATTAGCATGGATCTCAAAATTTGCACTACACGATCAATACTGTCAAGTGAGATGTGGAGTTGAAGGGAAAATTGAAGTGAGGAAGAAGAGATTCGAGTGAAAATTATAAAATAAGGAGAGGAGAAAAAAGAGAGAAAAATTTGGTGAATTTAATGTTTTTACAAAAGTTTGTGTTTACGCCTATATAAGCAGAGACATTATGTAATCTCTTAGTAATCAATTGGTTACGTTCCAGATATTGTTAAATTTAAAAATAAATAATATGATTTCCTTTAAGGTTTGACATGAATTCAACCATATTTGAGACTTGAATTTATCACTTACTTTTTTAAAATCTTAAACATTTTTTTTTATATCACTTAAATTCTAAATTCTAAATCCTAAACCCTTAAATTACCTTAAGTCAAGGGCAACCACCTATTTAAATCTTAATTTACTATAAATTTTCTCGACAATCAAAGATAGGTATTATAAAGAATGTAATTCTATCTCAAAACTATTAATAATAGTCACATTTAAACAATACATGAGTTCCATCAACTTATTTATGAATTAATTTACTACGGTTTTTTTCGTCATACTTTAAATGTAATTGAGATGCACAATAAATTGATCAAACACTCAGCAACTAAAAAAAGTGAAAATTCTTTATTTTTTTAGTGTGAGATTCTCAACCATAAATGTCATACAATTATTCCATGAGATTAGTACATGAAAGTTGGTTCAAACATGACCGATGAAAAAAAATAAAATTAATAATAAAATTATAATGTCTTGGGTTACTACCCGCCAGACCGTTGATACCAATTTAATGCCCAATAATAAAATTCTCTAAAGTTTGTGGTTTGAGTTTGTCGCTTAAGTTTTGTTTCTACTTACCTCGGATTCATCTTAAATGCCCTTAATTCTTAGAATAAATAATTGATCTTCTTGTCAGCAAAACAACGGCTCTAATTTATTCTCTTTTTTTAATTTTTTTTTTACTCTCAAATTCATATTGTTATTGTAAAATTGGCGTCTTCTCACATGACAGCACCTAATAAATAGTCAAAATTATTGCACAATTAATTATGCGTTTTAATTCTTTTCCAAAAAAAAAAAGAAAAGAAAAACTATGTGTTTAAAAGTATTCGTAATACAGACAAGCAATTAAAGAAATTTTGTTAAAGAAACACTGTTCGAACTCATAATTGTGTTTGAAAGTATTCGAAATAAAGAAATTTGATTAAAGAAACTTCGTTTAAACTCATAATTTCTTAACGATAAAACTTTCCTACACATGTATGTGTAGGAGAGTCTTACATTTTGTTCATGTGGCACATTAAATTCCACAAAAATTCCATTAATTTTCAATATTTTCATTAGTAAAAGGAATTTTTATGACATTTAATGGTGTCACATGAATAAAATGTAGTGCTTCACTACACACATGAGTATGAGAGTTTTACTCATTTCTTAATCATTGAATATAAAATGATGTTATTGAGCTATAATTTTGGATGGACAGTTTTGAATTATTCAAAAAAAAAAAGTTTTGGAATATTTGTCTGGCTTGCTTTCCTTTCCATTTGGTTGATTTTGTGATGGAAAAGGAAAGCAACAAATACTTGACCTTTTTTCTCTCACTAGCATTTAATTTACAGACCTTTTTACTATCAGAGAATGATACAATAGGGAGGAAGTTTTTTTTTTTTTTTTTTTGAAATGAACATTAGGGAGGAAGTTCGATTCACATTCTCTTCATAGTATATGTACCATACTGTAAAAAAACATCTTACTAAATTTCAAATAATTATATAGGTAGAGGCAAAAAATATATATATACCATTTTCAAAAAAAAAAAAAAAAAAATTATAGATATATACACACCAATTCAAAAATAATTTTTCATTTTTTTAGTTCAACAAATAAAGAATTCAACTGAAGACCCTTAAATATTAAGCCATTTCAAAATGATAGCATCTTTCATCAATACTAAAAACGATGAAAAATATATCTCAATTAATAATAAGATGATTTTACATGATTTGTAAAAAAAATATTAAAAAATTATCATCAATAGCACATTTTAAAAATAATTATGTATATAATATAAAATTGATTTGGACTTTGTAAAATGATTTATATATTCACGCTTCAATTAGTTCAGTCAATATCTTTCAACGGGATAGCCTTCTATTAATTCGCTTCAATAGCTTCAATTAATTTGTTAATGACATCAACCAGAGGCAAAATTGAAAAACATAAAAAACCAAAAAAAAATATGCTACCATTATAAATGACAACAAAAAATTGGTACATAGATCAATTTCCCTAATAATAATTTATTTTCAAAAAAATAAATATTATCTTTGTTACAAAATCTCCAGTGATGAAATATTACTTTTCTACTTCCTATAGAAAGTGAAATAATAAAAGTTAAATATTGTAATAGTTCCTAATATACCACTTTTAAACATCTGATTTAAAGAAAATGAATAATAAATTTTTGGAAAAAAGCACAAACCACCCGTAAACTATATGGTTTGTAACAATTACGTCCTTGAACTACGAATTTGATCAATTATCACCTTTAAAACTTGATAAATGTTGCAATTAACTTTCTACAATAAATTTGATGGAAAAAGAGGAGGATAAGATTGTCATTTAAAAATTAATCTCTTACTTCTCTTCTTTCTTTCTCAACCTTCATTTTTTTCTCTCTAAACCAACTCAAAACTTTGAATCCGTCAAAAAAAAAAAAAAAAAAATCCACAAACAATGTGGATTTGGAACAAGTTCTTTCATTTCTTGCCCTTTATTTTTTCATCTATTCTTTGGGAGAGTCAGATAAAGGCCCTGTAACTGTTTTCCTTGTATTAATAATGTTTTTTTTTTCGAAGAGATGAACATAGTGGGGATGAAATGATGAACATGAAACTACAAGAATTAATTTCACTTTATCATCTTTTCTGCATTTCCACTTTATTAATTTTACTATATAAATGACAAAAATTAAAGTTCTCATAGCTTCATTTCAGTTTCTTCCTCCTGCAATCTATTCTCCTCCATCTTCAATATTTCTGTTTTCTTCGTTTCTACCCATCAAATACTTGACAAAAAACTCTATTTTCTACCCACGTTATTCTTGGAAAAAACCTTCCCTAATAACGGCATGAGTCTTTAGTTTCAAAGCATTTCAGTCAGAATTCTGTGTGATTGTAATACTTTTACACAGTGAAAGTTCTTTCTGATCGTGGTTTTTTCTCCAATTTAGAGTTTTTCTACGTAAATTCTTGTGTTATCTCTTTTTTTATTTCCTTTTAATTTTACAGTATTTTTTTGTTTATTCATGCTGTTATTAGGGAAGGTTTTCCCATCAGTTATTTGCTGAGCTCGTGTAAATCTCTCAAACTAAACCCACCAAAAGTTACAAATGGCAACGACAATAGGGTAGGTCTGAACTACTTGTACAATGCAATGGAAGCAACGCTCTTCTATCCACTGGCCTAAGAAGTTTAAAGGGCTCACATTGAGTTAAGATGATTTTTTTTCGGATCCAAAGTTTTGAGTTGGTTTAGAGAGAGAAAAATGAAAGTCGAGAAAGAAAGAAGAGAAGTAAGAGATTAATTTTTAAATGACAATCTTATCCTCCTTTTTTTCCATCAAATTTATTGTAGGAGTTAATTGCAACACTTATCAAATTTTAAAAATGATAATTCATCAAATTCATAATTTAAAGGTGTAATTGATATGTGCTTTTTTCCCTTAAATTTTTTTTCAAAAGGAAATTTGTTAACCTTACTTTATATTTTCTATAAATAAAAACTAACAAAAAAGATGATTGAAAATGGAGGTTGTTTATTCCTAAAAAAAAAAAAAGAGGTTGTTTATGTTTATCTCAATTATAATAGAGCCAATTTCTTTCTCAATCAAAAAGTAATTCACAAATTTGAATATTACTCAAAAGGGTAATATGGTAAAACAGAAATTTTTTTACTATTAAAGCCAGAAGAATCGGCGCGGAAAATGCCAATGTAAACATAACATTATAAATTCTTTTATTTTTTAAAATTCTTTTCCAAAAATTAATTCAATTTTCCTCGACCTTTTTGCTTCCTCTGCCGGCCGCCGGAAATTATCACCACTTCCGTGAAAGAAGCGTCTCGCCGGTGACGGTTTCGTTTCGCGTTCCGACCAATTGAGATGACTCTGCAATGACCCGGACCCGATTCTTCGGGACCCGGAATTCAAAATCCGACGAAGAAGCAGAACCCACCACAAGCGACGGCGGCGGAGCCGCCATGAGAGTCATAGTGCCTCTGCAAGGCGTCGTTCAAGGAAGCGGCGGCGTCGTTTTGGGCTCTGTTATACCTTGCGTTCTCTTCTACTTTCTTCAGCTCTACTTGAAACGAAACCGGTCCGACCCGACCCGGGATCCTCCGTCCTCGCCAGAGGTGGATTCTCCGGGGAACTCTTCTTCGCCTAATCCGTCAGTGGAGCTCTCTGTTCTGCCTCGATCATTATCTCGGACCTTCCTCTCGCCCAGGTCGAGCGGGCCGGTTTGCGTTTCGAGTCGGGCGAATTCGATTTCTAGAGTTGGGGATTCTTCGATTTTCGTTGGAATTAAGAGGTTCTTGGAGGACCCATTTGACGAGTTGGATAATCCGACTGGGATTATTGAGCTTTCTGTTGCTGAGAACAAGGTGGGTGAGTTTATGATTTTTGTTCGTTTGAATTTGTGTGTAATATATTTCTTGGTTTTTGTGTTGATAAATGTGAATGTTTAATTAAATGGCGAAGTTATCCTCGGATTTGGTGCAAAATTGGCTAATGGATAATGGAAGAGATGCCATATTAGGAGGGAATCATAATGAGATGAGTGTAGCTGGGACTGCTTGTTATCAACCTTCAGATGGGTTGATGGATTTGAAGCTGGTAATCAAATTTCTTTATCTTCTATCTGTTATTTAATGTTTTGAATTCATTTGCTTACCATGGGCCTGCATAAATTCATTTTTGAGATGGAGTGATTTTGTGGCTGGAGAAGTTTTACCAGCTCTGTTTTTGGTTCTATTTTGCATTCCTTGACTTCTGTTCTCTCATAGAATTAGGATATGAAGTTTCTAAGTTGTTTTCCAGTGCTGATGACCTTTGAGTATGTGCTTCCACTCCTGTTAGAGCCTTCATCCTTTGTTTATCTTTTTTTTTTTTTTAATTGTGACCGTTCGGGCCAGCTTACGCTCACCGACATATGAGCTGACTCTACAGATTGGATGTTTGGGAAATCCATAGGATATTAATTACTAGATAGGTGACTATGATTGAATCCATCACTTGTTAGTTACTTACCCTTAGGCATTTGCCATTGGTTGTTAATCTTAATATGATTTATGAATATGGCTTTTGAAGACTGGAGAAACTCTGTTTTGGTTACTTTTAGAGATTTATTTGGTCAGAGTAATGTACTGTTAAACTAAAAGTAAAACTCCATAGAAGCATTCTTGGAGCACCATTTTGAAACTTATCTGACAGAAGTGTGAGATTTCAATGAATTTGACCCCAATGGGTATAATGGTTAACATGGTGTACTGTACGCAATTGAATGCCTCCATTGATTAGCCAATACTTGTTTTAACAAAAAAATAACCAATACTTGACGTTTCTTCAATGTTAATGTGTGATTCTGATATTTATATATGTTGAAAGTATTTCCATTTCATATTTATAACTTCACTGTTAGCTTTTCTTTGTTAACCTTTTAGAGAAGATGTTAAAACTTTCTCCATAATTTGTAGGTATTGGCTTTTTTATTACCCCATTTCCTTACACCCCCCTCTTGAGATTTCCATTTGAAGCTCCAATTTGCCATATCAATTCCTTGTTCCATTATCTTTTTATTTGTATTGCATTTCATTGGTGTAGATTTGTTCAAAAGATTTACATTGTCAAGCATCTGTTCTGATATATCACTTCTCACAGGCTGTGGCAAGTTTCATGTCTCAAGTTGTAGGGAACTCTGTTTCGTTCATCCCTTCACAATTAGTATTTACAACTGGAGTGACCTCTGCTATCGAAACTCTTTGCTTTTGCATAGCAGATCCAGGACATGCATTTCTTGTTCCTACACCATATTACCCTGGGTACTTGTTCTTTATTCTTTCATGGAATATGTTTCATTGTGTTTATCTGAAAAAACTGAGATTCTGAATCACAAATGCAGTCTTGACAATGATGTAAAATGGCGAACTGGGGTGGAGATAGTACCCGTTTCCTGTCGTAGTGCCGATAACTTCAGTTTAAGCATAACTTCTCTCGATCGAGCATTCCACCAAGCAAGGAGTCGCGGTCTTAAAGTTCGTGGAATTATAATCTCAAATCCCTCGATTCCGGTTGGAAATCTACTACATAGAGAAACACTCTACAACCTTCTGAACTTTGCCAGGGAGAAAAACATACATATAATATCAAATGAAATATTTGTAGGATCGACATATGGAAGTGAAGAGTTTGTCAGCATGGCTGAAATGATCGATTTAGATGATACCGACCGAGATAGAGTGCATATTACGTATGATCTATCTGAAGACATGTCACTTCCTGGTTTTAGAGTTGCTGCAATCTACACTTTGAATGAGAGTATCCTGGCTGCTGCTAGAAAACTTGCAAGGTTCTCAGCTGTTTCTGCCATAACTCAAAACCTCCTTTCTTCTATGCTTTCAGATACACAGTTCATCCAGAGGTTCATTCGGATCAATCGAGAGAGGCTCGGGGAAATTAATGGTAAATTTGTTGCAGGGCTGAAGGAACTTGACATCAAATACATAAGTAGCAATGGTGGTTTCTACTGTTGGGCCGATATGGGCAAGTTAACCCGCTCTTACAGCGAGAAAGGGGAACTTGATCTCTGGGAGAAGTTGTTGGATATAGGTAAAGTTAATGTTATACCTGGTTCTTGTTGTAATTGTATTGAACCAGGATGGTTTGGATTCTGTTTTACAACTTTGATTGATAAAGAAATAGCTATCGTTATGAACCGAATTCGGAGAATTTCCGAAACTTGTAAATCTTATACTTGAAATAAAATGAAATGTTTGTTCTTTAAGATGTAGCTTTTTCTTTGGCGATTTTAATGTTTCGAAGTATTTCATAGGTTAAACACGTCTGTAACTGATCAACAAAATTGTATCATATGAAGTAAAGGGACTAAAGCGAAACAAGCAAGACTAGCATGTTTGAATGACAACCATCCTCTCCTTTTACTTGATTGATTTATCGAATGTAAGTTGAAGAACAATTTCATTTCTAAAATACCTTGAAAAAAAGTGAACCTTGTTTGTATACACAATATCTAATGAATCCTTTCAACTGTTCCATACATGCATATACGTGCATAGTCTCGTAATCTCTATCGTTTTCGAAGATTCGGTTCTTTCTTATGCTTCCCATCCTAAAAGGATATTAGTAGAAATTCTCTTTTTGTTTGTGCTTCTTTTGCACTAGTAATTGCTCTCTGTCCTCATCTAGATAAATCAGACAAGTTCAAATTTCAACAGTGAGTGCAGGATCTTTTCTAAGTTTTGTCTTGCAACAGAACATATCATGAACAATCTTCTATTCCAACAAATTATTCTATGATTGATCCTATGTCTTGTTTTATCCCATAGTTTGTGTTCTTATGATTTGGTTCTATTTTAAGATTCACAAAAAAAAAAAAAAAAAAAAAATTCAACTCCCAACCTTTCACTACTATAAAAACTAGATTACTCTCTGGTTTTAATCATCTTATGTAAACTCTTGATAAATTGTTCATACATATTGAATAAAGAGTTCAATACATTAAGAAATCACTCAGAACTTCTCATAAGAGATAAAACCATGTCACCCTCTGATGATTCCCATCATTTTCTCTGATCCAGATGTGGGAATCTTTTCTGAAACTCAGTCATTAAAGCCAAGTTCTCTAGATAAAGGATATTAGCTTTCTCTCTCAGCTTCTCATTCTCTTCAATTATGGTCTGATTCTCCAAATAAAGCTGCAAGTTCTTCAGCTCAATATCCTTCCCCCGCTTCTCTTCACATGATCTCCTCCTGCTGAAACAAAAACTGTTAGGAAAATCTTTCCCTAATAACCGTAGGAATAAACAGAAAATAATTCAGAAATTGAACGAAACAACAAAATAGAAAGCCACAAGAATTTACGTGGAAATACTCTAAACCGGAGAAAAAATTATGGATAGAAAGAGCTTCCACTATCTAAAAAATTGCTACGATCACACAAAATTCTCTCTCCAACCCCAATTACATAAACACTCTCTTCAAAGTTTATATTACTTACACTCTTTGCTTCACTCTCCACAAGAGAATACAAAAGGAATTTAACTAGAATGAGTACACCAAGCTTAAAGTGCTTCTGACAGAGATGCTTTAAAATCAAAGCCAAGCACACCACTTCCCTGCATCTCTCAGATACGGAACAATTCACTTTTAATATTTTGCCAAAACCCAACAAAAACAAAAACACTCCATCATTTTCAAATGAAAAAAAAAGGTCCCCAAAAACATTAAAAGTTGAAATGGGGTTTTGTAAAACAGCAACCTGGTAAGCCTCTGAACTTGAAGTTTGGATCTTTTTAAACGTGTTCTGTTCTTGGAAGTATGGATTTGATGAAACAGAATGCTCTCTGTTGAACTGATGCACATTATTGTTCTTTGCAGCTTCTGAACTTTTGGCTATCTTTGTACCAGAAGAATAATGTATGGAAGTTGCAGGGGAATCTGTTGTTCTAAAGCTCAAACTTATATAGATGGAGAAAGAGAGGTAAGAGAAAGCAAATTGTAGTGATAATAATGGCTGGTGGACTTCTGATTAAGCATTCTTTATATCTTGTGGCTAAAGCCGTCTAGGTTGTTAATTACTATGGACTTTTGTCACTGCCAAATAATGGGATTGATTTATTATTCTGTCATGAGATGCTTACAAGTTTGACCCTGCTGCACTTTCTTATAATGGGATTAGTAGGTTTATTCATGTGTCTTTTTACTTTAAATTTTTGTTTGGGATGTTCATTCATGGGTTTTTATACCTTAAACATCTGTCTTTAGATATTTAAGAAGGCTGTGGTTTCCACTATGCATTCTTATAATAAAATTAGTTATATATATTCATGGAACTTCACCTCACTGCATACGTGGAAACACAATCGAAAAAGTTGGCGTCGTGTTGGTTTCATTGTTCGGTGGTAATCTAGTTCAACACCACGATCACGGTTCGATCTTAAAAATAGGTATTTATCTCTCATTATTCGAGAGTAGTAGTACCCTCTATGTAGGGTTTTAAAAAACTACATACGTGGATATACATGCGCCCTTTTCTAAAATTTAGATTTAGAAGACAATAAGAGATTTCAAAGTTATGTTCAATATGCGTTTCTTTTACCCTAAACATGTTTCAAGAGATATTTATGGAGCATTTGGAGCAAGGAAAATGTAATGATTATAAGGAGCAAATGAGAATATGAGAGAGAATATAGAGATTATTTATATTTGATGTGGAGAGAATTGTTACGAAGAAAACCATTTCTATATTTGGGATATAAATAATGATTATGAGGAACTATTACTTGTTTAGAGTGCAAATAATGATTTTCGGGAATATAATAGTATGACGATATGAATATTGGTTACAAGGGAACAAAATGAAATTATGGAAGAATGAAATGGGATTATAGAGGAGACAACTAGTGATTATGGATGGAATAATTGTCGGTGGTTCAAATATGGATAATTATTCTCAGCCTATTCTTCAATTTGATTCTCTTGTCTCAAACACCCCTTTAAGAGATTGATTTCGTCATGCTTTCTTATGACGAGGTTATTCAGTTTGTTCCTTCTTTATCTTAAATATTTGTCTAAGAGATACTTAAGAGGTAGCCTTGCAATGCTTTCTTATCACCCTTCATTTGTTTCATTATTTTGGGTTTGAATACAAAATTTGAAAAGAGTCAAATGTAGCATTGAGGACTTGGTGTGAGCCCATATATAAAGTTGGGTTTAATGTGTTATGAGCATTCATTTGACACACAGTGAATGAAGGTATGATGCTAATTTGTATGTTTGTGTATGACTGTATTTGCAATTACCTTTTTTTTTTCTTCCACATTATCAATGATGCTCCTCTCTTTCTCTTTCTTCTTCCATATCATATCCAATTTTTCTTTTCTTTTTTCTATTTCCTTTTCTCCACTAATAAATACAATATTATTAATTATATCTAATATTATACAGATTTATATACACCTAAAAGTAGAATACAACCCTACTTTCCATTACATCTCTCAACATTTTTGTGCTTAGTTATAAAGATTCAACTTCGATCTCATTGGCTAGACAATAATTTCATCACTTTTTATTACAAATATTTGACACAAAATGAATTAAAGGGTTTTTGTGTTGACAAGATATTCCACAGCCGACAAATGAATATATATA
>JBBMKA010000030.1:5928057-5958731 GCA_037833695.1 Sechiopsis laciniata | reverse complement strand
AGGTATACAACATATAGCAACTCAAGATAAACAATCTTGGCAACAAACAACACTAAACAAGGAGAAATAAATAGAAAAGTCTCACAAAATTGTGGAACCGAATTGCCACTGGAATCTAGATGTAGAAGCCTCTAAACCTCGATCCCACCGTTCAGATTGAAGAACCTCGTGTCAAGCACACGCTGTCCAAATTTCAACTCGATCCCACAGTGCAATTGCTCGAAAACACCAAAATACTGAAGCTGGCCGAAACCTTTTTTCCTCTCTATTTACTTTCTCTCTCTAGCTGCTGTTTCTCTCTCTCTGGCTGCTGATTTTCCAGATTTTTGTGTATTTAAATGAACTAAAGTGACAAAAGTCACTTTAAAACACTTAGCCCTAATAGGTCTTATTTGATGGGTCTTCACAAGAGTGAATAAAACCCAACATTATATATGTGGAATATTTATGTGGACATTAACAATTGAAGAAGTGGACTTTGAAAAATTGTAAAATAAACATTATTTTTTAAAATAGTTGATGATATAATATCTAATTGAATAAAACAATGATTCACAAAAGTAACCGATATAACTACTTCAAGTTTTCGTTTTTCTTTTGATTTCAACCTTCAAGTTTGAGTTTGAGTTTTTTTTTTTTTCTTTCTGAAAACCAAGTTTGAGTTAAGTAATCATAAATCATTGAATATCTATTTTTTATTACAATAAAATTATAAATAAGTATTATAGTAGTTTTATCATGCTATTTGACTTTGAAATAGTGAATCGCTATTTATATATTGCTGATTTATCATAGCTATATACTTTAAATTACGTAATTACTTATTCCATTAGATAATTTTACAAAATCTACCCCAAAAAAGACCATCACTATTTAAAATACAACATAAAAATATAGAAATTTATCATACTAGTCAAATTTATTACAAATATGATTACTTTAAAAAAAAAATAATAAACATAGCTATTGATATTAATGAATTTTATCACATATTTTTTTATAATAATGATATTAATATGTATTTATATTATGATTGGTAATAATAAGTATGTATAATATAGTATTAAAACACATTAATAATTATGGATGAAAATAGTTTATAATTTCTCTGTGAGTCTATTCAATACAATTTCTCAAAAATATTCTTCAACGGTGGTATATGTTTTGATGGGCTTAGTTCGAGTTCGGATGGAGAATCTAACCTCTACCATTGCATATATTTTTAACCAACTTAGTTTATGGTCTCAAAAAAAAAAAAAAAAAAAACTAGCTTAGTTTATATTTTGTTTTGGTTGCATAAAAAAAAGGTGTGTGTGTTTTTTTACGTGAAAAATATTGTGTTTCGAGCCCATAAGAATATTGTTGTTAACTAGCTTACTGTAGTGGCTGAACTCAAAACAAAAATAATAATTATAATAAGTGACTAATAATCCAACGCCAAAAAAACATAGTTTCAGTCACATATGTTATTTTTAGGGAAGTCATGGTTTGATAAATTTGGAGAAAGACATAAACAAATTCTAAATATTATCAAATAAATATCTTAATAAATCCTAGAAATGACATAGTAATATTCAAATGCTAAATTTAACCATTCTTAGAGAATATATTAACTATATAAATTTCTAATACTATACTTCTCTCAAATCTAAACATGTAAATATTTGAAAACAATATTATTGCACCCAACACACATAAATGATACTGAATTTTTTGCATTAGACAAATCATGCAGATCGTAAAAATCATCAATTTGTCGTTGATCACGTTGCCGACCATCGCCACAAATAGTTAATTAACTCAAACTTACACATCGTCGAATCTATATGTTATCATCTCTAATTCAGAGAGTTCTAATACGAATACCGATTTGCATAAAATTTAAAAAAAATGTCTAAACTTTTTAGTTTCCATCAACTTTGCAACTTTGCACTATATATATAAATGATGAAATTTAAAATGAGTTCGTAACAAATCATAAATAAATATATAACAAATGCTCTAATAAATATGTAAAGAAACGATGGTCTCATAATTTTATTGTCAAATAAAAATACAGTTTAACACTATAATTACCGATTCGATGAGAATGGGTTGCAAATCAATATTCTGATCAAGCGGCAAATGAGAAGGGTTCACGTTAAGCCGACAAAGGCCCGCTCGTTCGAAATCATTTCTGCTCAAACCGAAGTGTCGCCGTCGAACCTAACGATGAAAACACGTGGACCTGTCCCTTTAATTGGCCCAATAATAAAAAAAAATTAGGGAAGTTTTTTTTTTGTTTATAAAAGAAAAAATTAAGGATGTAACCATCAACGGAGGAGGTTATTTGAAAAGATCACGATGCTCCAACATGGAGACACGTGGAAGTTTTAATAATTGGCCACAAAATTAATTTTAATTTTATATATTTCCATTGCAGGTTTGTTTTTAAATTCAATATATTTAACGATTTTTTTAGTTCAACCAAATATATTTAACGAGATTGATAGAGACAATCAAATCAATTAAATAAAATTTTGATTTTTTTTTTTTATTATTCCGGACCATACTAAAACCCAAAACAGGCACACCCTTTAAATGAAATTATAAAAAAAAAGATAATAATAACAATACCATTTGAAAATTGAAATTGCCTCATAAACAAATTGAAACCTGAAAAGTTTTTTATTTCATCAACTTTTTTTTTTTTTGAAATTCTTTTATTGAATGGCATGTAACATCCTCTCTCTCTATATATATAAACATCTTGTGTATATCCGTCATTACCTAAGTTTTTTATTTGGATAAATTTTGATTTTATTATTATTATTATTATTATTATTTGATATTACATAATTGAGGATAGACAATCGAATTCATAATTTCTTCATTTTTTTTTAGTATATATTAAGAGAAAAGAGATAAATATCGATTTTCAGGATCGAAGGGATGACGTTGATGTTAAACTAGTTTACAACCAAATAATAAAATCATTATGCGAGATAATTTCTTCGTTATTAGACAAACACTAATGTACTATTTTTTTTTAGAAAGTTTGATATTAATTGTTTCTTATTTTTTCTAAACAGATAGGAAAAAAAGGAAAAGGTTAAAGTAGACGTAGAAAAGGAAGAAAAAAAAAAAAGGAAAAAGTAGGTTAAAGAATAATATTGATATCTTAATGTCAATATTTAATTCTGTCACCAAAACAAATCCCCTTTTTAATGCAAAACGGTAAATGACCAAAAGGCCCATTCGTATTCGCCAAGCAATCAACACAGGCAATTCAGCCGTCCGATCAAAATCGGTGATCTCTTGATGAAAATAACGAACGATCGAACGGCTGAAAAGTGGGGTGCAATGTACATCCGGCGTATTGTAGCACTACACCGACATGAAAAGAAGGGTAACTTGGAGAATTGGTAATTCATCCTTATCGTTTCATCAGCCTCTAAACCTCAACATAATCTGGTTTTCTCTTCATTTCTGTTTCGATTTCTATTATAATTCCCTCATTCGAATCTGTTTTTGAGAAGAGGGTTTTGCAGTTTTTGTGTTCTTCGATCTTCTGTTGGTTTATAAGGTATGGATTTTCAATCTCTGTTTAATTTTCATTGAATCGGAATGATCTAGATCGATTTTGTTTGGATTTTTAGAAAATTCTGTGTTCTTACTTTTTCTGTGATTCTGAGTTCCTTTTCTTGTTATTTCGTCTTCCTTGATCGCTGTCATAGATGGATGTTTTCGTATTATTCTATTTCATGAATCTGCGGTATTAGGGTTTTGTTGGTTTCCTGGGGAAATTAGGGTTTTGAATTTAGAAGATCTAGAAACGGAATTGATCACAGATTTCGATTGTGATCTCCTCATCCAGTTTTGTTTGTGCTTTTTTTTTTTTTTTTTCTGAAATTTCAGTGCGTATTCGTAAATCATGGGTTCAGAACAGAACGATGGTACAAGCTACCAGCCATCAGAGCCGAAGCTCTGCGTGAACAACTGTGGGTTCTTTGGTTCGGTTGGAACCGAGAATCTCTGCTCGAGATGCTACAGAGACACTCGAATTGAAGCCGAGCAAGCTGCTTCGGCGAAAGCAGCGATGGAAAAATCCCTTCAGTCCAAAATTCTGAAGCCGACTGATGGTAATTCTCCAGTCGTCTTCTTCGATTCATTGTTGGAATTAACTCCGCCGTCGTCGTCCTCGACTGGAATTACTCTCGGTAATTCCAAAAAATCGATGCCGCTGCCGGGTATTTCTAACCGATGCCGGAGCTGCAACAAGAAGGTGGGATTGATGGGATTCAAGTGCAAGTGTGAGCTGACCTTCTGTGGGACTCACCGGTATCCCGAGAAGCACGACTGCTGTTACGATTTCAAAAGCATTGGCCGAGAGGAGATCGCCGTGGCCAATCCTGTGGTGAAAGCCGATAAGGTCGAGAGGTTCTGAGGAGAATTTGGATATGAACTTGACAAACTTTTAGTGGGTTTGTTTCTCACAATTGTCTTCTTGGTTCCTACTATGTGTCCCTGTTTATTTGGATTTGGTTCATGGGGGGATTTGGGGAAGTTAGCAATTATGGTGAATAATGCAGTTTGATTCCTTTCTCGATTCTGGTTTCCTTTGTGTGTGTAAAGATTAGGCAGTGTTTTAATGAATTTGAAGATGAACAAGCATGCAGCATTCTTCATTTTTCTTCTTTGATCAGACATGAAATCAATCCATTTGAATTATGAATTCTGAAGGGAAAAGTTGGCCTTTTTTTCTTTTTTGGGTTTCAATTGAACATTAGAAATTCGAAATATTGATTCCTCTTCCCCACGATAAGACGTGCCAAGTAAGCCCAAAACGAAGAAGTGTTGTGTGGAAGCTATCAAGGGTGAAGTGGGAAGTTTCTGGCCGATGATTCCCACATTCCAAGTGGCTTGTGGAGCACTTTCTTTTAGAAATGGTAATCAAGGGTAACATCTTGTTTCTTTAAAGGTTATTTTTTTTTTTCTTTTTCTCAGGGATTCCAGTTTTAGAATTGGTTTTGCAGAGCGATTCTTTTCCAGGGATTCCATTTTGAGAAATGAGGATTAACGAAATTGTATATACTATGCCGAGCCCTTTAGTTTTTGGGGTAGGGATGGATTGTGAATATCTGTGAAGATGCGATTCAAACCATTCTTCAAGGAAGAAAAGTATACCATTGTCTGGGCTGATAACCAACTATATTTTGTTGAGAAAAATTTTGGTGCAGCTCTATATTTTGTCAGCTGCACGATGTCACTCATGTGGCATATTTGGTGTCACATATTTTATTTTTTTCTTTTTTCGCTTGATATTTATTATAAAAAAAATATGACGTGTGGCTCTACATAAGAGACATTATGGTAAGAGTGCAAATCGAGCACCCCAATTTTTCTCTATTTTGTTTCAGCGGGTGTAGCTCGGGTTTGCACCCTACCATGATGTCACTCATTTGGAGTCACACATCTTTTTTTTTATAATAAATATAAAATAAAATAAAAAAAGAGATAAAATGTGTGGTATCAAAGATGTCACATGAGTGACATCATGGTGGGAGTTCTCCAAATTCTTCTCAAAACTTGATGGTTTCTTTAACCAAACTATTTATCGAACACCAAACATGAACTTACAACATGAAGAGTAGACACCCTTTGTTCTTGATCTACAACTTTGGGTTTTTTTCTAGTACAAATATGGGGAGTGGCACCATTAACCCTAAAATAGAATGATTGAACTCAAGACCTTAATATTGAATTGGATTACTTTCAAATAATAAAGTCATGAAGTATCAACCTTTGTGGTAAAATTCTCTTGAAAGGAAGATGTAGGAAAGAAGGCACCTTAATTAAGTCTCACAATTGAGAAAAATCTCAAATTGAGAAGTTTACTTGCCACGTGCTTAAGAAATATTGCGATGTCCGCGTAATAGTCCCTAAAAATAAAGGTTGACTTCAGGATTAATCTTAATAACCACAATACTATTGATTACGTAAATCCACCAAAGACAGAAAGAAATGGAACTTTCAGACTCCAAAAAAACGCGAAAATTTCTTTGAACAAAACACCCTATTCATCACTATAATTAAGCTCCAATAAGCAAAATCCCACAACTTAAAAGCCTTAAAAGCAGGAAAAGAAGTCTCAAAGAGGTTATATGTACTTGGGTACAAAAGGAAATGAGCGAAGCACAACAGCTTTTACCTCGTAAGACCTTGACCTGCCTACTCAGGTCTTGTATGAATATGGCTTCGATCTTTTTCAAGAAAATCATCACGTAGTAAATCGACAAAGCCTAAAGTGATGTCTAAAAACAGAAATTAAAAAAACCGAATCCCAAAAGGGGCTGTCGGATTGAACTAGGCACATCGGTTCTTCCCATGATTCACATTTCAAGGTTGTGCTAATAAGTATATGAAACAAGTGTTTCTCCTTGTTCGATGTAGTTTGATGTTATAATTTAAGGACAAGTCAATGGTGCTTTGAATACGTAGTATTGAAGTTCTAACTCTTGGTTAAAATATTTATATATATGAACTATTCTGAATAGAGCAATAAAAAAGCTATAAATTTGATGATCATTTACTTAAAAATTAAGCTATTTATGAGATTGATAATACTAGTTAAAAATTAATTCCTAAAATTAAGTGATCATATGGCGAGAAAATAGTTAAAGAATTGATTTAGGCTCTTTGTTTGAAGTGTTGATAGTTTTTTTATTCATAAATGTTTAATTGTATAAATTCATAATCATTTGATTTTTCAAGGTTCTCTTGAATACTAAGAGTAACTCATGATAGTTGATGGGTTTGAAGTTCTAAGAAATCTGTACCTGTGTGAGAATTTATACATGCATAATTTTAAATTGATTCATTCATTTATAAGTTACAAAAGAAATCTTTAAAAGTGATTAAAGTGATTGTTACAATTATAAGTTGCACAAGAAATCTAACAAATGCTATATATTGCTACATTTAAGGAGAGATTATGGTATTTATTTCAACAATATTAGTAGTCGGTGAATTTGAACTTAAGGCCTTGTGGCCACTAAACCATAGTTTCAAAATTAAGGGTATGTTATTTTTTTTTAAGAAAAAGAAGGAAAAAAAAGAGAGTTGATTTATATCATTTTATTATTGCTACGATTGTTATTTACAATATCACACATTACGAATATGGGTAAAGTTAATTTTGAAATAAATGATTTGAATAGATGGAAGACTATTTGGAACGCACTGTTCAAGAGGGAAGGTAATTATTAATATTGAAAGAGTATTATTATTAGTAAAAGCTTGAAAATGCAGGGCCGATTTATTAGAAGAATGAATTGTGAAGTGGTTGGTATTTCTCTTTCAAATTGGTGATTGAGGTACAACATTATTATTGTGGATAGCTCCATCTCTATATGCTGCAATATGGTGTACCTTAAAAAAAGTCCATTGTTTTCTTTTCCACCTTCAACAAACTACATCTAAAATAACGGTCTTCTTTGATAACTATTTTGTTTTTTATTTTTTGTTTTCAAACTTTAATTAGCCTACGGTAACTACCTAATCAAATGTTTTTTCTTACTGGAATATCTACAATTATCTATAATTTTAAAACCAAACCAAAATTTAGAAATAAAAAAAGTAGCTTACAAAAACTTATTTTTGTTTTTGGAATTTGGTTAGCATTCGCATACTTTCTTAAGGAAAGATGAAATACATCGTAGAAAATTTGTTTAAGAATAAGTTTGAATTTCAAAAAACCAACACAAAAAATTAAATGGTTATCAAACGGAGCCTACAATACTTATTTTTAATTTTGATTTTTTTTAATGTGTGAATTTACAAGAGCCTACTTACATGTCTCGACTATTTTTTATAGGACAGTCCTCCTGATCCTACAACATTTTAATGTTAAAAAATTAACTTGCAAGATTAGTCAAATGTAGAAAAAAATTACAAATATAGTTAATTTTTTTTTAAAAAAAAATAGCAATTATAGTCATGGGTATTAATAGTACTCTTTTATAATAGTGTATTAATCATAAAATAATAGTGTATTACTCAATATTTATAATAAAATATTAATAACTATAAAAGGAAATATTTTAAAATTTACCTATATTTATAATTATTTGGGAGAAAAGCATTTATAATATCATTTCCCTAGATTAAATTTATCATTCTTTTATTATTATTCAATATCATCTTAACCATTAAGTCAACTCACGATTGTTAGGATAACCTAAAAAAAAATGGCTAGGAACAAAAAAAAAAGTATTTGGTTTCGAGTTTATAAGATCGCCGAATACGGTAAAAAAAAATTTTAATAATTTTTTTTTCAAACTACATAAGTTTAAGAAGATTTTAACAAAAAAATATTCTAATAGGTAGGGATGTCCATTTTTCCCGCGGGGACGCGTCCCTAACGGAGCGGGGAATCCCCGATTAGGCGGGAACCGGGGACGGGGGAGAAAAAATCCCCGTTGGCTAAACGGGGCCGGGGATTGTATTCCCCGTCTCCGATTCTCCGATCCCCGTCCCGTTTATTTTATTTTATTTTTTAATATTTTTCTTAATTCTACTCTTTTAATTTTCAAATAAATATAATTGATATTTTCTATACATATATATTTTCTTTGATAATTTTCAAATAAATATAGTTGAAGCTTTTAGATATTTTTTATTAAAAAAAATCTAATTTTTTGAATTTTTTATCCAAAAAATATTTTAAAAAATGAAAAAGAAAAAAATAAATTGAAAAAAAATAAATTCCCACGGGAATTCGCCGCCGGTACCCCGCGGAGAATCCCCACTCTGATCCCCGAAAATAAAAAAGGGAATTTTTTCGAGGACGGAGATTGAATTTTATGGCGAGGATGAGGACGGGAAAGTCATTCCTCGACCCCGCCCCGACTCGTGGACATCTCTACTTATAGGTAATGAACTTTCAATTTTGTATTTAATAAATTTTTGTGAGTTTTAAAATTTAACTAATCTTTTAAATATAAAATTCAATTTAATTATATTTAACTTTTAACTTTATGTTTGATATTTATCTAAAATTACAATTTTTATTAGACACAAATTTAAAATTTGGGTATTGTGTTTTCCATGACTTCAAATCTCCTCTTCCTTAATTGTAGTTAAACTCAAACAAAAAAGAAAGACACAAAATTAAAATTTAAAGATCATTACATACAAAATTGAAAGTTTAAGAATTTAGAAACTAAATAAATACAAATGTCAAAGCCTACATTAAACAATACCTTTTAATGTTGAAAACTAAACAAATTCAATCTACTAAATGTTTATATGATATTAAGAATCCTATAGAGTTTATCATTAGATACCACAAGATAAAATTTGTTTAGGGTGTAAAATAGCTAAAAATGTCATTAAACAAAGTATCCTCTTTCCTGTTGACTTCCTCCTATCAAGAACCCTTAACTCAAAAACTTTTTTTTTTTTTTTTTTTTGAAACCATGTTCCAACTTTTAGAATTGGTTTGTAAGGGTTAGGATATTGGACACTATTCATATCTCCAAAGTTTAGAGGGGGAAAAAAAGGAAAGCAGCTTTTTTGGGGGGTATGAATTAAGAGAATGTCCCAAATTCAGATATATATTAATGGGCTTAGAAGCAATGAAGCAAGACTTTGCATTGCATGTGCACTCAATGAACAAAGTCTAAAAAAGTTGGGCTTTATCTTCTCAAATTATATCCCACCTGTTAACCAAGACAGTTTTGCACAGTCTATAAAAGTAGAGAACACAAAAATACATTATTGAGGGATAGTTTGAGGCAAAAAAATAATGAAAATGATTAGGATGGAATGAAAATATGAAGTAGAATGATTAACGAAGATAATAATTATGTGTTTGTGAACGAAAGGAATGATTGTGAGTAAATTGTTATAACATGTGTTAGGGTGCAAAAAATGATTATAAGGAAACCATTATTTATGTTTGAAGTGCAAATAATAATTATAGAAAAATCATTACTTGTGTTTGAAGTGCAAAAAAAAAAAAAAAAAAAAAGATAATGAACGAATAAAATAATAATGAATATAGAAATAAATGAAAAGTGATTATAAAGAAAATAAAAAAGTGATTATGAAAATAATGAAAAACTGTCACGAAAAGAATAAGATTATAAAGGAAATGAATAAGAGAAACTTAGAAGATTAGTCAAATTTAAAAAATAATTATAAATATAATCACTTAAAAAAAAATAGCAAACATAGTCATCGATATTATAGTAATACTATATTAAAACGTATTAACAATTCTGAACACAAATACTTTAAAATTTAACTATTTTATTTAAATAGTCTATTCAAACAATTTTTTAATGAATAATGATTTTTTTGTCAATGACCTGGAAAAAAATATATTGTATTATCATTCTACTTGCACCAAAGAGCATTATATGTAAACCAATAATACCAAAAATGTATCAAATTTAAACTCCCATCAACAATAAAGGCATGTCACCACCAAAAAGTGTACCTCTTCAATAAAGTCCTTGTGCTTTCACTTTCACTCACCCTTCTTTCTTTGTCAGAACCCTTCTACTTTGATATCTTACATTCATATCCCTTTCTTCTAACTCAACAAGGATATGTCTACCTCACCTTAGTGTAATAATACTTTACTAAGGGAAATAATAGAGGTCTTAGAGCCGGAAAATCATCGAATAAGATTCGTTTTTTGTATTCGTGGTTGTTTGTACCAGTTTACGTACATTTCGATTATTTTTACATAATGTTCTTTTTGACCCTACAATATTTGAATATTAAAAAAAATATGTAGAAAATTATTTTCTAGGTAAATGACCTAGATATGATATCTTCTCTTAGTTAGATATGACATTTTTTACCACTCTACGATGATTCACTCAATCATTATAATATGACTGTTTGGACGAACGTATCGAATATATATGGATTAAAAAATGTACATGTTCTCCTAATAACTATTAGATATTTGAATTAAACATGCTTTCATAACTTCTCTCTGTTAAAAAAAGTGAAACCGCTTGTTACTAATTCATGCCAACAAAATTTTATATTATTGAATTTAAGAAAAGATTTTAGATATATAAGAAGAAAACAATACATTCGTTGACATGAAGCTTTTATGTGATGACAAAAAATTAAGTTACTGAGAAGGTATTTGGGCCACCAAAATTAAGGAAGAGAATGGAAATATGGATGATTTCCCGTGTTTGGGCTACCGAAAATAATTCCTCTCATAACACATTTTTTAAAAATTACTTTTTTTATTTTCCTTCTAACTATTTTTTATTTTCTCTCAAACAACTTTTTATATGTCACATCACTATTTTCCACTCACATCATATTCGTTATTTTATTTTTTTTCATAATTATTACCCCCACTCTAAACTCAAATAATCATTCTCCACATAATCAGTACCTTCACTCAAACACAAATAATCACTCTCCATAATCATTCTCTTCTCTATTCTCTTCCTCATTTTTCCCATAATTATTACCATTACCGTTTCCCTCCCCCCAAACATCCCCTAAACTTATATTCAAATTAACCAATATTATATCAATGTGAATATTTATTCTCTCTAACAAATCGATGCCAAAGTGGCAAAATTTAATCTCTCTTTTGGTGTGTTGATAAAGGGGTGGGCATAGTATCTTTTTAAAAATCATTGTACATTCAAAGAATCTAATGTGGAAAAAAAATATATTGACAGGCTTTGATCATGGCTTGCACCAGCTATTTTGGTTTGATGAACTTGCAATACCAACACACACAAGATTTTGTAGGTACATTTTCCACTCTCTTTAATTAATCTTACTTTGTTTGTAGTGTCAGTATCAATAATGGAATTTTGTTATGCTTTTTACTGTTTGAAAATTGTATTCTCTTGGAAGCTGATCTAACCCCAAACACAACACTCGTTTGGTTATACGAGGATTTACTGTTTCAATATATGTAAAGATGACGTTTTTCTGTCTCTTCATCAAGTTCCTCGAAGGTTCCAGCATTTTTGTTTTTCTTTTTTAAAATACTTTGTCGGTTCAATTATTTGGATGATATTATGTTCCTAGAGTGAACAGATACGTTTTCTGATTATGCGTGTATTCTAATTGCTCCAAAGATTTTATAGGTTAATGTAAATGAAAATGGGAGGATGCAAAGTTTTATAATTCTTTTTAGTAAAAAACAAAGGGAAAGATAGAAATGGTTGTAATTGTCTTATATTAAAAATATGAGGATTCTTCGTCATCTTTGTAAGATATATGAGTTACTGCTTTCATTGTTAATTGGTTTTGAGATGGAACCTCATATCATCTTATATGGTATCGAAGTTCTATGTGGATTATTGTTCTCCCAAATTTTGATCCGACCCAAAATGCTTTGAAATCTAAAGTGAGTGTAGATTCCACCCAAGCGAGCATAAGTTCAAGGGGGCATTTGATCTCAAAGTTTGGATCTGACCCTAGCAAAAAGTAAGTCAAAGCTAGTATTTCAGTCCACAAATTTGGATTCATTTCAAGATGGTATTCCCTATACGACGCCATCTTAAGGGACATGTCGGAAATACTCACCTTGTGGCAATTGTTCTACATTAAAATTGTGAAGATTCTTCAATATCTTTATAAAAGATATGAGTTACTTTCTTCATTGTCATTTGAGATGGAACTCTATATTATCTAATAAAAACAAAAAACTTTGTTTATCATAGATTTTATATCAGACTAATAATCGAAAGGACGGATTCCTCGAAAAGTTAAGGATTCACAAGTTGTATCGAGGCTCTTTCCACTGGTCCGAGCGGAGGTAGCTAAATGGGCGAAATCCTTCTTTATATAATAAATGTCCCCAATCGGCAATCGGCATCGGTTATCGGCGAAAGATCTGTTGCCAGTTCCGATCGATGGGATAGGCGTGAAGGCCAATCCGGCCTTTGAGTAGAATGTTTACGAGGTGAATGTTTCTATAGAAGCAGCTCAACAGAGTGAAAGACTGTAAAAGTGTTATAATAAAAAAAGTTTAGGTTACAAAAGACATGAACTATATTTTTAAGTTCACTTAAATTTGGGTCATTTTCTATTTTATTTTAAATTTAAGAAAATAAAAAAATGAAATATAATCTAAAATTTGAAATATATTAAATCTAAATTTAGGTCACATTCTATTTTTTATGCTCTCTTTTATTATTTTATTTTTGTGAACTATGTTTTTGTAGGCAAGGTAAAATATTATGAGAATAATAGCTGCATCCCAACCATGATGTTACACACACTTAAAAAAAAAAAAAGTAAGTTGGCTCAGATGTGTGACGCCAGAGGCACCACATATGTTGATATCATCATTGTGGTGCAACTACGAGTGCACCCAAATTACCCTCAAATATTATAAGTTAAAATACAATTTTGAGGTGTTCTTCTTCAAACGGAACTCAACAAAAACATTAAAAACTCGACAAACATTAAAGTCTTGCAAGATCTTTTTGAAGTCTTACATACATTTGTTGAGTTCATCTTGCAAGATCTCATCCACCAATCGTATCCTCCACCTTTGATTAAATTTACAAGAAAAACAGAGCACAGACTGAAGAAGGGAGTTTTTTTTTTTTTTTTTTTTTTTTCCATTTCTTCATGTTTTTTTTTTTTTTTCCTCTTCAAAACCCTTTTAAAAATTTTGTGAAAGTTAAACAATTAAAAAAGGAACATTTGAAAGTCGAAAGACTAAAATTGGATAAACTTTGGGATTAAAATTGAATAAACATGTAAATCTAAAGATTAAAATTGAATATTTGAAAGTCAAAATATCAAAATGGAACAACAATGATAGTGTGGACCAAATTAATATTTTAATCATTTTAATTCTAGTGCTTTAAAAAAAAATTAATTAATTTGATCATTAATTTAAAGTTAATTTAATCAAAATTGATTTAATAATAATAATAATCTGAACATCTTAAAAATTTATAGAGAAAAAGTTATAGTTTTTGTGAAGAAAAATTAATAAAAAAAAACGTATTCATACGAACCAATTTTAAATATATTTATGATTTTACATTCAAAAGTTTAGAGACTTAAAAGAAATAAACTCCAAAGTATAAGATCAAAATAGAGAATAGTTTTGTGATAAATTATTATGTTTTATTCAACAATATCTAAAGAAGATATATTCGGACCTATGAATTCATGCTTATTAAGTTAAAGCTCTCTTCTTGTAATAAGTTACTAAGAATACATCATGAATATTAATATATAATGTAATTGTTCTAAGAAATCAGCAATAAAGAATTGAAACGTCTAGAACTATATTATGATTTTTATTTGGACAATAATATTCATTGATGGTCTTGTGATTAGTTACTTTTGAATAGGCAAAATGCTTAAGATATAATATAAAATCTTAAACTACTATAAACATTGTCAAATTTAGCCTATTTGATAGATATAGATATCTATACTTCTACAATTCAAGGTTTTGCTAACAAAAAGCTTGATTTGAAACAGAAAGAAAAAACAAAGATTTATTTTATTTTTTTAAAAAAAACCCCAAAATAATTATCATCACATGTAAGATGTCATATTATTGAAACAAATTTCTGAAGAGATTGGGTATCCCAACATAGAAAAGGAGCTATCTTCTACTTTAAGAAAAGAAAAAACCTAATTTTTGTCTAAACACATTTGGCAAAAATTAACTTTTGTAATTGAGGTTAGATTCCCAACTTTCTTATCACCTGGTCTGTCTTTCTTTTCTTCCTTTGTCATTTTTAGGGGTGAACAAAAAAATCAACAACTCAATCAATCTTTTTTTTTTCGATATATTCGTGACTGTCTAAATTAGCTTGCGCGCATCTCGATTAATGTCGTGGGACATACCATCGGACCTTACAATATTTGGATGTCAAAAAAACTTGTAGGAAATTAATTTTTAGGTAGGTACCAAATTGAACCCATCACCTTAAGTACTTCAAGACTCTCATTGACAATTCAATCAATATCGACTATCCTACTCAAACGGTAAGAGTTGAGTTAGTCATTTTCTTTTTGTTGAATTGAGTTATACAATTTTATAGTATTATAGTTTTCGTTTGGGTTGAGTTGGTTTTCGGGTTGATCAAATTTTGGGTCATTCAACCCAATTCAACCCAAACTAAAAATAATATTATATGTGTGTGTAAGATTAACTGATAAAATATGGTTTTAACAAACTTGCAAGAAATATGCACTAATTAATAAGATAAGTAACCTAAGTTTACGTATAATATCATGTCATCTTTATGTATTAATCTAATCCGAACTAAAAATAATATTTGTATGCATGTGTAAGATTAATGAATAAAATAGTCCCCAAGGGGCAGCCCAGCGGTTGAGGGCAAGGACTTCAAGGCAAGCTTCTTTGAGAAATTCCTGGTTTGAGGCCGCTGGAAAGCGTTTAAACTAGAATACCCTTTGAATTATCCCGGTGCCACAGTCGTATAGGAGAGCAAAGCTCCAATTTCCTTATTTTCAAAAAAAAAAAAAAAAATTAATGAATAAGATATATTTTTAGCATACCTACAAAAAATAGGCACTAATAAGATAAGTAACCTATAGGTTTAACTATAGTATCATTCTTTCTTGTTTTTTATTTTATTTATTTATTTTTTATTTTATTTTTTTACATATTTAAGGGTCATGAGATTTTTGTTTTTTACATATTTAAAACCTATGAGTTGAGTTTTGTTACTCTAAATTATGGGGTTGGAAGGTTGGCTGATTAACCAACTCAAAAAGTTTAGTTGATCCAAAAAAAAAAATTCCATACTCAACCCAACCTAACTTAGACCATGTACCCTCCTAATCATTTTCATTTGTTTTGTATCAACTTGAATTATTCATAGATTGTTTTGTTCTTAATATCTGTAAATTTGGCTCCCATAAGATTCTTGAATCTGTGCCGTTATATTTATTAGTTCTACTCTAAGCCTTTAATTATCATATTTTTACATCATTACACATGTCAATATGTAAAGGTGAAAATATACAATAATAATTTTATCAAATATCTCAACTACAATGCATACATTTTACAACCGTCGTTTACACAACTATATATAGTATATATATATATATACCATTATAAATCAATAAATAGATGTCACATTACAAAAATAAAGGGCCCTTGATTAATTAGACATTTTAACCACCTTATATGGTGGCTGCTATGTCTTCCTTTTTTTCTAAAATTAAAATGATTTTCTTCTCATTTTGTGAATTTGTCACAGGCATGTGTTTATTAAAAACTGGTAGGTAAAGATTAGATAGAACCTTTTCAACCATTAATATTTTGCAGATAAAAACTTACCCACTTAATGATTTGAGCTTCCCACCTTTGTTGCCTCCAAATATTATTATCATTGTACCTTAATTCAACAAAAGTATTAGACCCACCATGTGATTAACAGTGAATTTCAACTCTTCCATTTTTCATATTCTTTATATATATATGTATATATATATACATATATACATATATATATATATACAGATAATAAAAAGTTGGTATCAGGTGTGACATTATGTTATTATGCTATATTTTTGTTGATTAATGTATTACTTTTTCAAGTGAAATTTTCATTTTTCTAGTAGGATGAATGCTATTTTGATGGATTGAAAATTTATTATTATTATTTTTTTTTTTTGTTATAGCTTTTGTTCTTTGTCCTGTTGTGCATATGGCTTAGATGATTGGAGTGGAATGCCAAACCAAGAAAATCAAAGTTAAGCAAAAAAAAAAGTGTGTTTCAAAAGAAAAAAAAAAGCAATAAAAGTACTCCAAGAATGATTTTGAGGGGCCAATGAACATATTGTGAGGTCCCTCTTGGGATATGAAGAGAAATATTAAGAAATCTATCTTCAATGGTATTTATCTGTTTTCACAAACTCAACTAAATTTTTATTCTTTTTTATTTATGGACTGGAAGAAAATATCTTTGAATTTGAATATTAATGCTCTCTATCTCAAAAAAAAAAAACTCCTGATATGAGATAAAAGATGGGAAATTTAATATATAGTTTTAAAAATGTGTGAGATATGAGCTATTAATATTCAAAAGTAATGTTAAGAGTTTATTAGATTTGTGCCTCCAAAACTTGAAGGGTTTGAATGTGACTCATTGGAATTTGAAGATATGGGAAAAACTCATCATTCGTGAGAAAAAGAAAAAGTTGAAAACAATCTTTTTTTAAAGAGATTTTCATATTATTGTGTTTAATCATGAGTAATTTTTGCTAAGTTTGGCCATTTTGGTACCAATTCATTTCAAAATTTGGTACAAATTTCTTGAAGAAAGAGACCACCAAAGAAAAAAAAAAGTATTCCATCTTTACTGTCTTTTGCATTTTTAGTACTTTTTCATGCAGAAGCTCTCTCTCTCCACCTTTCATATTGTTTATACTGATCTTTTCCTTTAATTCTAAATTCAAAATAATGTAATCATTTGGAAATAATAGTCAAAGAGTTGTTTTGTATAACAAAAAAATTATGATTTAATCCATAATTATCATTTATCTAAAAATTCATGGTTTACGAGCTTTTCTAATGTTTAAATATTATAAAGTTACATACATTTTTCTATAAGAACAGTTAAGATACAAATTAACTGATCTAAATATTTATAGAGATTAAAAAAATGTAAATTCAAAATCATAGAACAATGTCTCTCAAGGTTGTTCTCTTAATCTTTTTATCCTCTTTAATAATTGAAGAGAAATATTTGCATGATATTTGCATGCAGCCACTAAGGTAATTAAATTTTAGCTATCCAATTTTGAAGAGTAATCATTTAAAAGAAAAAAAAAAAAATGAATAGTTAAGATTTAGCCATTTTAATGGCTGGGGCAGCATGCAAATATTCCTCATAATTTAATAATTTTTGATTGTTGATAAAAAATGAGAAAAACTTAAGTCATATCTTGACATAACCTATCTTTTCATGACTATACATGTAGTCTTTGTTAGAAGATACATATAATTCAATTTGAGTTATATTTTATTTTTATTTTTTAATTTAAAGAGCAACAAATAATTTACATTGGGTCACTTACGTGGATAAAAAGAGATAGATCTAAACTTTTCTTTAAAAAATAATCGGTAGAGATTTTATTATTGTTCTTATTATTTTTATCTTATGATGACAGTCAAATATAGATTCAAAATGCACTAAAATTGCTTTTGCTTCAAGTTGAATTTGGTGGTGGAATGAAAATGATATATCTAATGAAAAAGGAAAAGGGAGAAACATGAGTAGTCACAATATTAATTAAAAATAACTTCCACACTATTCTCTAGTTTGACATTCGAAAATGATATTGCTTATTAGAAACTATGTATACGATTTATAAACCAATTATAATATTTGAATATTTACCCCATACAAGAAGGTTTTGAGAAACCATTATAAAATAACTCAATTGGTCAAACGGGGTCCAGACTACGTAAGGTGATGAGTTCAATCTTTGGTGGCCACTTAGTGTAGAATTAATTTTCTACGAGTTTTTTCTGAAAATTTTGTTTACTCTAATGTAATGCTTATGATAAATTGGTGGGAATGGAAGAAATTTATATTAAAGCAACCGCAATTTTGAATACAATATGAAATTTATAATGTTAGTTATTCTCCCAATATATATTAAAGCAGTATATATGGATTAGAGTTTAGGTTATTTGTTAGTTTAATCATATTTGAGAGCTTGAGTTTGAACTGAATCTTGTAAGTTCAAGATTTTACTGCGAGCACGATTTTACTGTGTTACGTCCAGCCAAGAAATTATAGATTTAAAATTTCTATTCCAAATATTATTAAACTAAAAAAAGTTCAAGATTTTACTCTATATATTTCTATTCTCAAATATTTTTAATTATAAAAAAGAAAATATCTTTTATTTTTAAATATGGTTGAATTATAAAAAAAAATTAAAAAATTTTCTTAGATTTCAAGTTAAGTTTCTATTTATTCACTTTTACCTTTTTGACATATTAATAATATTCGTTTTATTCTGCAGAATAATAAAATCATTAGTAATATATTAAAATATTGAATAGAATGATAAGAAGACAAATTTTAAATCATGGTAATAAATTGATTAATGTTAATAAAAAAAATAAGTAAATCAAAAAATTTATGAAAAGACATAAAAATTAAAATCTAACTTATGAAAAGATGAAAGATAAAAATATTTGATTTTAAATTTTATGAATCAAATATACAAACTTTACTTAAAACTTAGTTCTAAAAAGTTTTTTTTTTCTTAAAAAATATTGTAGGCTAGGATTTTTTTGAAAATTGTAATTTAGATTTTTTTTTTTTTTTTAATTTAACCACAATAATTTAGAGGTTAAAGGATTCACTTATTACATTTTGATCGAAAATATATAAAAATTATTATTGAGCTAAGTTTATTTTAACAGTTATAAATTTGTTTTTTGAGTTTCTATTCTTCAAATTTATTATCTTATAGGAATGTATACACTTATGAAACTATTACTAGATAATTAGAATCTAATTCTGACGTCTTAATTTTACATAATAAATTAACTTTTTTTATAGACAATAAAATTAACTTATTTATACATTTTATAAAAAAAATTAAAATTCCACTACCATCAATTTCTTGGAAAAAGAAAATCTTGATACGATACTCTTTTTTTCTTTCCTTAATAATATAATTTTAGAGATTAAAAACAATCTCATTAAAAAAAAAAAAAAAAAAAAAAAAAAAAAAAAAGTAAAACAATCTCTATGATATTATTTTGATTCAACCAAAGTCAAGTAGGATCTTACATGAAAGACGACAAAATAAAAGAACAATCAAATAGAATCTTAGATAAAATAAGACAAAATATTAAATTAAAAAAAAAAAAAAAAAAACAAAGAGAGAGAGAAAAATAAGCATTCCATTTTAAAATACAATCCTTAGTTTTTTTTAAAAAAAATTAATCCTCAATCATTCTTTATTGCGTCACTATTTTGCATTATAAGATTGAAAATATTTTTTAATCCTTAGGTTTATAATCTAGTTTTAAATTAGTTAATATTATTTTACGAGGGAAACGGTGGGTTGATCGTTTCATTGTTTGGTGGAAATCTAGTTCAATACCATGATCACAGATTTAATCTTAAGAATCAATATTTAACTTTCATTTATTTGAGAATAGTAGTACCTCTTTGTAGGGTTTGTGGGCATCTCCTCCAACTTGTACTTAAAAATAAAATTTATTAATATATTTTAAAATTGAATACTTTTACCAAAATATTGATTTTCTATCAATGATAGAACTCAACTAGTGATAGAATGAGTCTACCAATGATAGAATTCAATTAGTGATAAAATTTAACCAGTGACATAATTCTATCACTGATTGAATTTTATCAATGATAGAACTCAATTTAGTTTTCCTATTATAAATGAATTATTTTTTATTTTATGTTATTGATAAAAATGCTTATAATTTTTTATTATACATCCATTTCAAAAATAAAAATGTTAAATTTGAGTAGGTGAAAATGGTGAATTTGCTCACAAGGGCAAAATGGTAAATTGGCCACCGCATGATGATGGTTTAATGGTTGCACGACTGAATCGCCTTCTTAGTTAGTTATCTCACGAGACGGAACCCATAATCATTCACTCACGAAAAAACGTCGTCGTTTCAATATACATAATCCGATCCATCATCTTCTTCAACCAGTTTCCACTGTTTCCCCTAATTTCTCTCAGAGCTTGAATTCTGCAAAGCAAAAGAGAAAGGCAATGGATTTGTCTGAATCAAATCCCCCACAAGATTAAGGTCCACTTTCATTTCCACGCTTCGCTTTCACCATTTTTGGGGGCTCTTCTTTTGGGACCCATTTCTTCCCTTTTCCTCAAAATTTCTCATCTCAAAAACCCAAATCAGGCCATTTTTCGATGTTCTGTTGACACCCATTTCCCCAAATCTTCAATGGCGGCTTCTGGGGGTACTGGTTATAGAAATGGTGTTGCTTCTAGAAACTCTCTTAAGCCCGATAAGCCCTTTTCTGTTAATTCTTCTAACCCCAAGTCTTCTCTTAAGTCTAAGTCTCTTCTTAATTCTTCTCTTCGGCGTAGTAGCCCTGCTTCTCTCGGTGCTGCCAAGGATGACGGTGGAGGTTTGTTTGATTTTCTCCTCTTTTTTTTTTTTTTTTTTTTTTCCTTTTTTGGGTTCTTTTGTAATTTGTTGTGGAGATTCTGGTTTTGTTTTTGTTTGTGTTTTATGGAAGTTTTTGTTTTAGTTGTGTGTATAATTCATGTGGGTTGGTGCATTTGAGTGATTTCCAATTTGGGTTATTGTCAAGAGATCGTTTAGTTTTCTTTATGACTGTGAATTGGAGATTTGCTCCCATATACCCGAGGGCACCCGTCCCCAAGCCCTTTGTCCCGGAGACAATAAGAGATTTTACAATTAAGCTTAACTCATGGGTCTCGAATGTCGAGACCTCTAATAAAGCATACCTTCAAAGTTTGAGGCCTAAATGAACGAGGCTGCCGTCAAGAGATCATTTAGTCGATGCTTGATTGATGGTGATTTTGTATTGATTTGTTGCATTTGAAAAGGGAGAGCTAAAACTTCGTTTTGAATAAGAATGGTGGCAAAGGCTTTCTATTGAGGAATGGTATGGATTCTATGAAAGTTTGGATTCTGCTTCGAGCAGATAACTACCGTTTTAACATGCCATGCGATTTTTTTAGCAAAATTTAGCTAACTTTTGGTATGTCGCCAAAGTGGGCTTAACCCAGTGGTAATTCACATGTATCCTTGACCAAGAGGTCGTAGATTTGTATCTCTTAATCCTCAAATATTGTTGTTGTTCTTTAAAAAACTTTTGGACTGTCCTCATTTTCACTTGTATGCCTTTTGATTCATTAGTAAATTCTCAGGGAAGTTGCTATCTGATTGACTTTGAGTAGGTCTTTTTATGTTCATTTTCATAATCCCATCTCTTGCATTTTGCACTAATGATCTAATCCTCCCATTTGTACAAACGAAAAACAGTTTTTGAATTCATTATGTATGTCCAAATGGTATTAATCTTTCAATAATATAATTTTTGTTTGGCTTTTTATGAAAATCCTGAACCACTTTTATAGTCAGGAATGGCCACTTTAATGATATGGTCTTCCTTTTTTCTTTCATTGTGCTATTACAAACACTTTTTAGTTATTGAATGCTTTTCTTAATACAAGTAATGGCTGAATGTAGTTTCTGGAAGAGTTCGAATGGCTGTTAGATTGCGACCACGCAATTCAGAAGAGTTGATAGCCGATGCTGATTTTGCTGATTGTGTAGAATTGCAGCCTGAGGTACAATGCACACAGTATTATACCAATAAATACTATTTTCTTTACCATTATTATATTCTTAATGTAGTCAGTCAGAATATCACAATCTATTTCAGCTTAAAAGGTTGAAACTCCGGAAGAACAACTGGGATTCAGATACTTATGAGTTTGATGAAGTGCTCACTGAGTTTGCATCTCAAAAACGTGTTTATGAAGTCGTGGCGAAACCTGTTGTGGAGGTATGTTTGCATTGAATTTTCAGTCTTCATCATAATGCACATTGGTTTTGATGCTTGGTTTGTTCTTTTCATTCAAATTTTCTTTTAAATATTCATTCAAATCTTTCAAATCATTCATATATACACCTTTTAGCAGGGATATGCTCAAGATAAAAAATTTTCTCAATAATTTGCTTCTAATCTTAATCCAACTTCACTTGAAGTTTATTCTTTTCAGACCCCTTAATTTTTTGCAACTACCTTTGAGTGACCAGCCATTTTTCTTATCCTTAAGAGTGTATTGGGTGGCTACAATGGAACAATAATGGCATATGGCCAGACTGGTACCGGTAAAACATATACTCTTGGGAGATTAGGAGAGGAAGACACCGCTGATCGTGGAATAATGGTGCGTGCTATGGAGGACATCTTGGCTGAAGTTTCTTTGGAGACAGATTCTGTATCAGTCTCCTACTTGCAGGTTGTTTCGCTTTAAAGACACTCTGCTACCATTTTCTACTAGTAGTAGTATGCAAATTGTAGTTCCCCTTGATGAGCAATTTTTATTTTGTGTTGCCTCTAAGAAGTCCTTTTGTGTTGAAATTCTAGTTCTTTGTTTTGCATGATAATTGCCTTTAATTGCTAAATTTCATTCTCTTTAAACATATGTTCAGCTTTATATGGAGAGCATACAGGACCTTCTTGACCCTGCAAATGATAACATTTCCATCGTAGAAGATCCTAAAAATGGAGATGTTTCAGTACCTGGGGCTAGCCTTGTAGAAATTAGACACCAGGATAGCTTTGTGGAACTACTAAGATTGGGGGAAGCTCACCGGTTTGCGGCCAATACAAAATTAAATACCGAATCTTCTCGTAGTCATGCAATTCTCATGGTATGTAAATGCCAGTTATTTAGAGGAATTTCAATGTCTTAAAAAGTTCATTAGCTTATGGATTTAGACGTTTACTTCTTGATGAAGGTACATGTAAAGAGGTCTTTGAAAGGAAGGGATTCAACTCTGTCAAGTGATATTGGTGGCAATTCTCATTTCATTAAGACCTTGAAACCTCCTATTGTTCGGAAGGGAAAGTTAATGGTGGTAGATCTTGCGGGTTCTGAGCGTATTGACAAGTCAGGTGTGTATGCAGTTGCTACTTCTTCCTTTAGATGCTGATTTTATTTTATTATTAATTTATTTTTGTACAAATTCTACAAACGAGTATCTCTCCTCTTTTTTTTTTGTACTTAGTTCATATTAGATCTTAATAGTCTTTTAAATTTTTCTAAGAAAACCTGGCTTCCGCAATGAATTGATCTCGTTAAAGGTTATTTATCATTCTTGAGGCAGGAAGTGAAGGACATACACTTGAAGAAGCCAAATCCATCAATCTCTCCCTGAGTGCATTAGGGAAGTGCATAAATGCACTTGCTGAGAATAGTGCACACATTCCAGTTAGGGATTCAAAGCTTACAAGATTACTCCGGGATTCATTTGGAGGTAAGATCTGACTTCAATGTTGTTATAGTTATAGTCTCTTTGCTGATGAAATTTGTTTTTGTTTCGTATAAATCCAAATTATGTTGGATCTTCTTGATGCATGCTCTCTAGTCTAAACATTCTTGTGTAATTATTGGTCTTTTCCTATTTACCCGAACAAGAGTTGATTTTTGTAATAGCATTGCCTTTTGAGTGGGTGTTTCCTCCCCTCTTTTTATTTTTCACTCAATCAAATGTTTGTTTCTATCATTCTTTTTAGAATCCATAGCTTGTTTATCAGCACTACAGGTGTTTTGGGTATTTTTCACTCAATAAAAAGTTTGAGTCGGTATGAATTTGCATGAAAGGAGATCAAGATATGTTCAATTTTTTCCTCCTTAAGACTAAGAGTCTAGTTATCAAAAAGACTTTGTAAGGAAATTCATCCCCTAATCTTCCTATGCGTAAAATTTCTCATGAAATTCAGATTTCAATCACTCATTCCGTTGTCCCATTCTCTTGTATACTTTGCTGATGGTCAGTTAATTTGTGCATTACTTAACTTTGGATTTTTTTTCCTTCTTTCTTTTGATATAACTTTGTGTCGGAGATATTCACCTTGTGGCATTTGTCCCAATTGGAAAGGTGAAAAGTCTTCAATATCTTTATAAGAGATATAGGCTACTCCCCTTACTACCAATTAATTTTGAAATGGAGCTCCATATTATCTAATACTTCGCAATATTTCTCTCCATTAAATTTGGACTTTGAGAGCTTCGTATAATCACTAACTCCCATGAACTTCAGAAATTTAGGCCCCTTGCTTAGATATTTCTTTTAGGGAATATAATTTTTTTCAAAAATATAAAAAAGAGGACTTTGACTGCTTTAATGTTCTGTAGGTTAAGCTTTTAGGTGCAGATTCGGGAGTATTTTTGTAGGTTGTGTTAATCATATATTTCTTTAGTGTTTCTTTCTTTTTAATTCTTGCCGCCACGTTTTTCCTGTTCTAGAATTCTAATTGTGATGTCTGACCAATTGGAGATCCATTTGTAATGTCATATTATTAATGACATTGTTTCTTATAAAAAAAATCGTGGTGTGTGACCATGCAAATTTTTAACAGGAACAGCGAGAACTTCACTGGTTATTACTATTGGTCCTTCACCTCGTCATCGTGGAGAGACTACAAGTACAATAATGTTTGGCCAACGGGTAAATTATGGATGCTTAGTTTTTGAACTTGAAATTCTTATCTTTAAATCATGGTGTGGACAAGTTAATCATCAGGGCTTTCTTTGATGCATTGGGTTCTGTTCTATTTCTAAGATTCTTATTTCTAGAAAAAATTTCCCCTCAGGCTATGAAGGTGGAAAACATGTTGAAGATAAAAGAAGAATTTGATTATAAAAGTTTGTCAAGGAGGTTAGACATCCAATTAGACAAACTGATTGCAGAACATGAAAGGCAGCAAAAAGCTGTTGAGAAAGAAATTGAAAGAATTACCAAAGAAGCACAGGATCGCATAGCTGAAGCTGAAAGAACTCATTCAAATGCCTTGGATGTAAGAGCTTTTCCAGATTAAATTCACTAGGGATCGATTGTTTAGCTATGTGGTTTCCGAAGTTTGCTTGTTTACGAATCTTAAGTGTGATAAATTACCTTCTTTTTTTTTCTATAGAAGGAAAAGCTAAAATATCAGAGGGATTACATGGAATCAATTAAGAAGCTTGAAGATCAGTTGGTGGTCAACCAGAAGAAGTTTGGTGGGGAGAAAGTAATTAAAGAAGAAATTGCTACTTCTGCTACTAGTATAATTGTTAATAGAGAGGTATCCTATCCATATCCTTTTCCTGAATCATTATTTGTTCTGTTAGTTTCAGATGAAATATATATATAAAAAATAAAAAAAAAGTGCTATTTTCCTCATATCTTAAAACTCTATTGAGTATGCTATCAAATTAAACTTTCTCTTCAATCACAAGAATATACCATGAATGTCACCTTAGCTCATTTCTGCTATCAAATTAATTTTTTTTAGATTTTTTGTGGTCCTAATACGTTTCCCAAGGGGTGGCGTGTTCGAGACTCACTTGTGACATTAATTTGTAGATACCTCTCGTGTCTTCATTCCTTCGATTTCTCCCAGTGCCTGTCTAGGAACTAGTGTGGTTACCCTGGTTATAGTGAAGCAAAGCTCCGATTTCCTAGTTTTCAAAAAAAAAAAAAGAAAAAATTTCCCCTGTTACTTTCTTCCTTAATCCCATTCACATTTCATCTTCTTCATATCCTAAAAAATGCATACTTTGATCTTAATAATTTATATCTTCTGTAAGATAGGGCTTTTTTTTTGTTATTTAAACTTGAAATAGATTGAGCTGAGGCGGATTTCCAATTCCCTACATGAGACATTTACTTTGTATCTAGTATACATAGTACATTACCTATTGTTTGTCCCAACACCATGTTAATATTTCTTCCTGAATAGAAAGTTAAAAAAGTTATCATAAGTATTCAATAAACAGAAAGGTCAACAAAAAGTCTGTGTCAATGGTAGCTTCAACAGTTTCAACCATCTCTTGAACCATCCGTATCTTTTCTTGATTGATATAGGGTTCTACCGCATCTGCTGACAAGGAAGTTGCGGAGCTAAAGAAATTGGTTAAAAAAGAAACGCTTTTGAGGAAGGCAGCTGAAGAGGAAGTTAGCAATCTTAGAAATCAAGTGACCCAACTGAAGAGATCAGAGGTATGTTTGGTTCAACTCTATGGAAATTTTAGCCTTGTTCTGTCACCGTGTCACGTCCCGGCGATCCAACTCCATACATAAGGCTGTACTATTGTTATGTTAATGGTGCTTTTTATGTGCTAGATGTCTTGCAATTCAGAAATCTCAAGGCTTTGCAAATCTCTGGAAGATGAGCAAAATCAGAAAAAGAAACTAGAAGGAGATATAGCTTTACTTCAAAGCCAGTTGTTGCAACTGAGCTTTGAAGCGGATGAGGTAAGTTTTGTACTAATTATTCTTGATCTTGTTTGTTTAGGTTTATTATGCTTTTAACAAGAGCCTTATTTATTTGCAGACCAGTAGGCGACTGGACGACAGAGGTGAGCCTGGTAAAGTTCTAGGTTCTCTAGATTCTCTTGTGCAACAAGTAAAGCATTCACAGGCTCAGGAGCCTGCAAACGGGGAGAAAGCTTCAGTAGCCAAACTCTTTGAGCAAGGTTTCAGTCTCTTCCTGTATTATTTTGTACTTTACTTCATGTCCATTAATTCTATAATATTTCGACAGTGGGACTGCAAAAGATCTTGTCATTGCTGGAAGCTGAAGATTATGATGTCAGAATTCATGCTGTGAAAGTGGTTGCAAATCTAGCAGCTGAAGGTACCAAAATCATTACAATGTTCACTCACAATCTGACACTGTTGCTTTACCCTGTTCTTTCCTGGCTTTTCTAAGTTCATTTTTATAATTTTCTGAATTAAAAGTCTCAAGGCCTCCCGTTGATTTTGATATGATTTGTAATAGGAGTATTTTAGCAATTAATTGAGAGTTTGTTAGCGTTGATAGGTACTTGAACCTCCCGCTCTTGAGAATACTCTCTCAAGCCCGATGCCAAAATATTCACGATATTTTTTATATCATTCTCCTCTCTCACTACCTCTATTTATAATTTAACAACCCTAACAAAACTCTCAATTAATTGCTAAAATTCTTCTTTTACAATTCTAAGTGATTATTGCAAAGTCACTTGGAGAGTGTTGTTTGGGAAAGGAGAATGAGAATGATTATGGGGGATTGAGAATTAGGGGGAGAATAGGAAGGAGAATGATTGTTTGTGTTTGAGGTGAAGTAATGATTATGGAGAGAATGATTGTTTGTGTTTGGGGTGAAGGAAATGATTATGAAGAAAATGAAATAATGAGTAGGATGAGAGTGAAAATTTGTTATGGGGAGAATAAAAAACTGTTATGGGAAGAATAAAAAGTAGTTCGGAGGATAATAAAAAGGTGATTTTGGAGAAATGTGATTATGGGGAGAATGATTCTTGGTGGGTCAAATGTGGAGAATCATCCTCCCCATTCTCCCCATTTCATCCCTTTCCACAAACACACCCTTGTTGATTTAAGATTATTGAAGTTGGCATGTTTAAAAAAAAAAGATTATTGAAGTTGGCAGGACATAACTGCTAATCCTTGCAATTTAGATATTTGCCTTACCATTGATTACTATTCTTTTTTGTGGAAAGAATAATAGAGGAGGATTATAAGCAGAAATAGTACTCTGTTTAGTACTATAATACAGCATTTTTACTGTCAGCTATGAACAAATTCTATTTCTTACTGCAAAAAGGGAAATTATTTTCTATGCAGAAACAAATCAGCAAAAGATTGTTGAGGCTGGGGGTCTTTCATCTCTGCTGATGCTACTCAGAAGCACCGAGGATGAGACGATACACAGAGTTGCTGCTGGGGCAATTGCAAATCTGGCAATGAATGGTTACTTTCTATGCCTTGTTTGCAAGAATTCATTTCTCACTTCAACCCTAAATGCTGGCTAGCTTGTTTGCTTTTTGAGGCTGAGATTTCATTGCTTTTATTGTTTACCTTGTCTTTTCAAACAGAGAGCAACCAAGAGCTCATCATGTCCCAAGGAGGCATTAGCTTACTGGCCATGACCGCTGCCAATGCCGAAGATCCCCAAACCCTTCGTATGGTTGCCGGGGCAATTGCTAATTTGTGTGGCAATGGTAAGTTTTGCAATCTGTATAACGTTCATTTATTAATCTATGCAAATGTATGTTCATTATTTTCTCTTGCTGGTCAATTATTCAAGATTAGCCATCTCATAGAGGTTTTACAATGGCATGTACTGTATTACAATCCAACATCTTTTTTTTTTTTTGAATTTACAATCCAACATCTAACTCCCAGTCTCACTACAAGTTATAATATTATCATATTATGTTGTCCAGATAAGTTGCAGATGATGCTAAGGGGTGAAGGCGGAATTAAAGCATTGCTTGGTATGGTAAGGTGCAGACATCCTGATGTTCTTGCACAAGTTGCTAGGGGAATTGCAAATTTCGCCAAGTGCGAATCGAGGGCCTCTACACAAGGTAAACACTTCCAAAATGGAGCTTCTCTAGCCTGTTTTTTCTGCCAAGAAGTATAAATATTATGTGAATGCGACGTTCGATATTACTTGAAATCTTGGAGCATTTCGGGTGAGAATGTTTCATGAACTGATCCGGGTTTGGTTTGTTGAAAGGAACAGGGACCAAGGCTGGAAAGTCTTTCTTAATTGAAGATGGGGCACTCCCATGGATTGTACAGAATGCCAACAATGAAGCATCGACGATCAAACGACATATCGAACTTGCACTCTGTCATCTAGCACAACATGGTAATCTCCTTTTCATCTCTGGCCTTCATCGATTAGCTCGATGAATGATCTAAAAAAAATCAACTCTGAAAAACCATGATATTGCTGACAATGCAGAAGTGAATGCAAAAGACATGATCAGTGGAGGAGCCCTGTGGGAGCTCGTTCGGATATCACGAGACTGTTCACTAGAAGACATTAGGACTCTTGCGCATCGAACGTTAATATCCAGTCCAACTTTTCAAGCTGAAATGAGACGATTACGAATAGATTATTGATTGATCCAAAGGAAGTAAGGTGTGACAGAAACATGTATCTTTTATCAGCACAATCATTTCTGAAATGGCACCAAAGTCAGCTTCCCCTCATAAACTTCAACACATTCTTCTTAATTTGTTTCCTATCAAAGAAAAAGAAATCTGAATTTTTGTCATCAAAGTAGTGTGAGATTTGGTTGTAGTAGTTTATCAAATCATTATTAATTTCTTAGAGCCAGACTGAAAAGCTGGCTTCATCTGTAATTTCAATCTTAGTGTGTAAATTTTATTTGTATATTAAGTAAATAAATGTATTTAACGGAAATTATGGGTTTACCATGTAATATAAATTCTGATTCTGGAGTGTTGATTTGATTAAAGTTTTTTGGTCTAAAATTAACAGCTTTAGTATCAACTCTAATTACTTTATAACCTTCTCTTAATTCCCCAAAGCTCATTAATTTTTAGCTTCCACAGTTGCGGCCAAGTTAAACGGCTATTAATTCATCAGGCGTGAGTGAAAATGTTATTGATTTAAACAAACTTAAAGCTATTTTATTTATACAAAAATTTAGCTTTTTAGATTCTAGAATAACTTATTCGTTTATGTTTAACTTTTAATTTATATTTATCTGTCAATAAAGGCTAGTATTTACTTGCAAAAATAATTGAGTAAAGTCTTAACCAATTAAACTATCTTTTTTTTATTAGTACAATGGGAGATTTAAATCAAACTCCTAGTTACCAAGGCTAGTATTTCTCTCGTATGATTTGATGTAATTTTTATTTAACATTTGTAAGCTTAAATTATTTGAAACAGTAAAAGTGTATACATTTTTACTTTACAAGAAACATGGAGATTTAGGCTCCGTTTGATAATTATTTCGTTTTTGGTTTTCTGTTTTTGTTTTTAATATTTTAAAAACAGGTTAGTTTGATAACCAATTTTAGTTTTTGTTTTTAAAAATTTAAAAATGTTTTTAAAATATTAAAGGAATTCTAAAAACTA
>JBBMKA010000030.1:5903152-5927957 GCA_037833695.1 Sechiopsis laciniata | reverse complement strand
AAAAAACCAAAATTCAAAAATAAAAAACTAGAAACAAAAAACGAAAAACGAAATGGTTATCAAACGGGGCCTTAGTTAGATGGTATGGAATTCAATGAGAGGAAGAAAGTCAAGCCTCAAAGAGAAAAATCACAAAATTTAACTTAATTAACATACAATAAAAGTGTATCGTTATTGATAATGCTAGTATTCATTATGAGTTATTATTAGAGAAGTATTTGCACTGAGAAACTATAGTAGAAACAATGTAGCATTCATCAAATCGATTTAACAAAGTATGTGTTGGGGATGCAAACAAAGAATTTTACATTGGTTAGATAAGGAGATCAAGATCATGAGTATATAAGTGATGACAACAATCGTTATCTATAGGAGACATCAATGTTGAGATTGAAGTAAAGTTGTCATCCTTATGATTATATATATATATTATGTATAAGAGTTTTAGCTCCATTCTAAGAATTAGATACAGGACACGGACACGGTTTTAGAGTCACATTTTTTTTATTATATAATAATAATAATAAATCAAATCCAAAATATTTTCCTTCCCTATGAAAAATGATTAAAGTGAAAACAAAATAAAAATTTTAATTAGCATTTGAATTAAAATTTTATTTTATTTTCATTTCATAAGAGTTCATTTAAGTCTAAACAAAACTATAATATCCTTTACATGTCTACTAAAAGCCAGCAAAACTAAAAAAACCTAACTCTTACACATCTCAAAATATTTTAGGTTTCCTCATTTTCATTCTATTTTCTTTTTTTCTCTTTCTTTCTATTTTTGTCCATCTACCTTTGTATGGATGTCGTCATCCATTTTCTCCATCAACATCGACTCATTATCATTTTTTAAAAAAAAAGATACTTCATTGATGAAAAGTTATGTAAGGTACCTATAATTGTTGGGCTTTAGCAAAATATTAGAGGAAGATTATCCCACATCGAAAATGCGTAAGGAAGAAGTGTGCTCTAAGGACTATAAAAGGAACATGTGACTTTAAAGCATTCATGTTAGAAGCCCTTTAAGTTTGATGTATTAACTCTAGCTAAATTCCTTTTGAATTCTTTTTTCGAAAAGGGAGCAAAAGGTATGAAGTAATATAAGCTTTTAAAGAGAATATTTATGTAATTAAAGTCGAGAGAATTAGTGTGATTGTAACAATTTTTTACATAGTGAAAATTCTTTCTATCCGTGATACCTTTCTTCAATTTAGAAGTTTTTCCATGTAAATTCTTGTGCTCTCATTTTTGTTGTTTTCCTTTTTAATTTTTTACTTTTTTTTTTTTTTTTTTTTTTGCTTATTTCAGCTGTAATTAGAAAAATGTTTTCTAAAAACAATTACATATGATGTAGAGAAAAACAAGGCTCTCTAATTAAGTGATGATATAGAGGAAGCATCATAATCTAAAAACAAAGAACCAAAAAACAACATTAATTACACGTCAATGCTATCACCAACAACGACTCGTTATCATATCATGCCATCGACCACACTTGAAAGATATAAGTTTTAAATGGTGTGGCTGAGAAATGTATGTGATGTGTCGTGACATGTCCAAAATTATTATTTAAAACAAAAAACAAAAAATTGCATGACGTGTTTTTTTTTTTTTTATGATTTGGGGTCTGAGTTTCGCTTCCTTATACCCAGAGCACCACTGGCCCGTCCCTAAGTAGTGTCATTGGGATACATCAAAGAAATTGACACTATTAGTAGGTGTCTACCCATTAATATACAAGTGAATTTTGAACTCAGAACCTTAAGGGAAGCATACCTTCGAAACTCATATCTTCAACCAACTACACCACTCTTTGGAGACACATGTCATACACGTGTTCGAAGAGTGTCCAAAAATATCCATGTTGACACGTGTTCGACACAGATACTTTGTCAAGAATGGAGTATTCGTGTGCTTCCGAGCCTCCATTCAACCGACAGTAATCACTCCATTGTTTCTTTTGTAAAGAGAACAAGTTATTCCATAAACAAGTTGAGATTAAATATAGTTCTAAAAGAATGAGTTTGACACGGGCTAGGAGCCTAGAACTTATAAGCATACAATTCTAAGCTAAAAAGAAGTCTATTACGCAGAATTTACGGCTAGGTGAAGAAGCTTCTAGTTCAAGTCCATAATCCTAATAAATTAAAGGGCTTAATCTCAAGTGACAATATACTCAATTTAGATTAATCTAAATGTACTGACATAGTAAAGCTGCACTTTGTAAAGTGGTTTACAAATTGAATAGCCACGTTAAGGAACCTAGTTAGTATGAGTTCATTCTTGACAACATTTTATCAAACACAAAGAAAAAACAAGATTATAGATTTATTTTTATTTTTTTAAAACTATTGTTTAGAAAGATTTACCAAAATGGAAAGAGGGTATTTTGATCTACAAAATTCGTGAAAAAAAAGGAAATGAAAATGAAAACAAAATTTGTGGAAATCATGGTAATTGATGAGCAAAAACCAAGAGAATCAATCTCCATATTTTGAGCCGGCAAGGGTATAGAAACTTGTGCAACAAAAATAGAACCCTTTAAAACATGAACAGCTATGGCTTTTAATATTTTAGCCCCATTTGATCCTCAAAGCTTTGACAGAACAAGCTTTGAATTTTGCACACAATAACAAATTTCAAACAACTTGATCCATAAAGAAAGCAAAAACCAAAAAATGGCTTGAGGGTTTCAAAAAAGCCAAATATTACACAAACAAACAGTCTTTATTTGATACCAAGTTTCAAACTTTTCACTGTAAAATGAAGATAGAAAGAGAGAAAGAGATTTTATGGAAGCTTTTGAATGGGAATTATTTGGTACAAGTTACTGTGTGTGTTTGTTGTTAAATTTTTGCCTCGAGAAAGAACTTGATTCTGGATCTCAACTAGTACTGCACGTGTCAAATACTTTCATTTTTCTCCAAAATCCCACAAAAACCCCATCATCATAAATCTTCAAAAACTTCACTCAAACAACACTAAAAAATTAATACAAAAAAAATAATAATAATAAAAAATTAAAAAAAAAAAAAACTTCAAAGCTCTTACCTTTTGCCTTCCTCCTACACGATTCTTGACTTTCCGCATGTTGAAGGCCTTTCTTTGACTTTGATCAGCTAATAATCCATAATTGAACTATTAAAAACACTAAACTCCATTTTTATGATTTGGCCAAAATTATTTAGCTGAATCCAAAGCTTCCATTTTTCCTTCATGGGTAATGTAATATTATAAAAAGTGGTAAAATTTCATGTGGGAAATCAAATGGGAAGCTAGTTCAAAATTAATAATCACAATTCATCTACAAAAAAGAAGAAGAAAATGGGAGTAATAATAAATTTGAAATGTACTCTAATTTAATTATCAACTAGATCAACAAATATCCTGAGAATTGAAAGAAACAAACTTGAAGACATGGAAAAAAACAATTGAAAAAAAAAAAGAAAAAAAAAACAAACCCAAATTAAGGAATCTCCATGGCTGAGTGGAAATTACATATATTTTTTTAGGGTTAATTAATACGGTGGTCGAGCATTAGCCCAATAAGCAGCTTCCGATGGCGGCATTTGAATTGAGTTTAAAAGATTTGGAGGCAAACCGTGAAATAACGGCGCATTACCGTCGCCAAGAAGTTGTTGTTGCTGTTGTTGTTGATGATGCGCCGTTTGCGCCGTTTGTGACTGCCCAACTTCATCGGGAGACCCAATTCCGCCACCGCCGGCCATCGGCGGCTGGTCGTCGTCCTCCAACGGCAGCCGCTCGTAAGCAGCGTTGCTAAAGGAGGCAGCCATGATGACGACAGGGCCCGATGCGATCAAAGTCCCGACGACGCTACCACCGACGACTTGGCCCTGACCGCCCGCGAGGTAAATGGTCAAACTCGTAGCAGCAGGAGGGGCCGGGGGAGGGAGGAAGGAGCCAGCAAGGGACAAGATCTCGAAGCGGCCGTGTAAGTTGACGATAGCGCCTGGAGAAGCCGGCTGGCGGAGAGTGACGTTGGTGACAGTGCCGGTGCCGCTCATAATGCACACGCCGCGTTGACGGCGGCGGGCGAAGGTGGAGATGCTGTCGACGATGTCGCAGCCGTCCGTAACCTCAATCACATGGGTCCTCAGGGCATTAGCGCTGTCGCGAGTTATAATAATGGGTGGTTTGGGTTTGTTCTTGGACCCGGCGGGCCTTCCTCTGGGTCGGCGAGTGATCTCTCCGTCGGGTCCAACATCTTCAGCAGAGTTGTTGTTGTTGTTATCTTCGTCGCGATCCCGTTTCAAACGGGTGGTCGTGGCGCTGTGTTCCTCTTCGGAATTGTTGTTGTTGTTGTTGTGGTGGAATTGGTGGAAATCTCTAGTGTGAAAAGGAGGTGGAAGAGAGTGGGCATCCATGGAAGGGGGATTTTGAATTAATGTTTAGAAATTTGGAATTGGATTTGGAATTGAAGAAGAAGAAGAAAAGGGAAATGGGGTTTTGTTTAAGAAGGTTAAGTTTTGGTGGTTTTTGTGATCTGATCTGAGAAAGAGAGAGAGAGAGAGAAAGAGAGAGTTTAGGGTTAGATGAGAGATGGGTTGGGATTCGTTAGAGCTGCGTGCTTATTATGCCTGTGGGCGGTGCCTGGGTCCCTCTTTTCTTTCTCTTTTCTTTCTACGCTAATGCCTTTTTTCTTTCCATTTCTCTAATCAAGGATTAAATGTCTGTTACTACACTCTTTTAACCATTTTCTTTGTGGGTAATTTCCACTCTTTTCAATTTTTTAATATTATATTTTTTATATATTAATCTATAAAATATATAGTTTGATTTTACAACATTTGAATGTTAAGAAAGTTCATACGAAACTATTTTTCAAATAAGGGATCCTGTTACATTTTAGTTACTTAAGACAGTCTTGCCTATTAAATTACTTCATGATTGTTAACTTTAAATTTTTTTTAAAAACAAAAACTACAAATGATTTTATATTATTCGAGATCTTGGGATGCAAATAAAATATCTCACATTAGTTAGATGAGGAGAAGATCGTGGGTATATAAGTGATGACAACCATCTTCATTGGTATGATGCATTTGGAGTGAAACAAAAAACAAAGTTATGAAGATGTATGCCTAAAGCAGACAATATCATATCAATGTAAAGATTCGGGTGGAGTTGTCATCCTTATCAATTGGTATCAGAGTCATGCACCAAACATAACCATGTCGGTAAATCGTCCCAGTGTAGAATTAAAGATGTTTGGAGGAGACAAAAATTTGTGGTAACTTTACCAGACTGATGATGTATTTTCAGGAGAAGAGGAGTTTAGTCTGAATGTAAGATAGACATATTGACTAGCGGTTACTCTCAGGAGAAGAGGAGTTAGTCGGATATAATATTTGTTGCGGAAATCCGGTCTATCTGCATCTAGAAGGATTGGCTATTTAAAGGGAATCTCGATCTTTATTCAAGGGAAGGGTTGAATCCTCGAGTGCCGAACATAGAAGATGAGCCCACATAGAGGCTCGATGGAACTTTGTTCAAGGAAAGAATTGTTGGAATGCAAACAAAGTATCCCACGTTTTTGTTAGATGAGGGGAAGATCATGACACTACTACAATTACAAGAATAGATGGCGGACTAAAAAGATTGTAAAAAGATGAGCGCCGTTAATTGTTATCGGTGGCGGGCAAATATGCCCTCCATCAATTACTTTTGGTGGCGGCTGTAATATGCCCGCCATCTTTTGTTAATGACTTTTTCAACCAAAATTTCTCTGCTTCTCTTTCTCCTCTTTTGACATAAACCCTCTTCTTTTTTACTATTTCTCCTTTCTTCGACAAACCCTCTTTGAAAAATAGCCATTGTCCGCAACGTCGCTTGTGATTAATCTTTCGTTTCATCTTCATCCATACGTTTTTTTATTGTTTTTGTTGTTGTAGTTGTAGAGCATTCATCATTATTGTAGTGTGGATTGTGTATTGTGATTTATTTCAATTTCATTTTCTTTCTTCCAAAAGTCGTATCATGGGAAGGAAATTGAAGTTCGAGAACTTGGATTTTATTTTCATCTGTTGCAGGGGAGATTGTTTTGGTCTTAGAGGAGCTTCTTGATGAAGATGAAGTAATTCAGAAGTGTAAAGAACTTAAGGGCCAACTTATTGACTTGTAAGATTCATTTTCTTTATTTATCGAACTTATCCATACTTAGCATATCTGATGTGCTATTTTTCTGGTGTTTTTCCTCTAATTTTTTAAGATTTAAACTTTAGGGTTCTATGTTTTCTCTTGATGGTGGCTTTTTGTTCTTTTTTGTGCTATTGTTGATTTTATTACTGTTTTTGTGTTGATTTAAGTTTTTGGTTTAGTTGTTCTGGATTTTTTTCAAGTCTTTGAATGATTGTTTAATTTTGGGTGTTTGTTAGTGTTTTGAAGATTGGATTGAATTTTAGAGATGGAGGTGTCGATTTCTCCTAAAAATAATGAAAAATGGTGGTAGAGAGTATGAAACTGCACAAATCTTTGCCTGTCTTCCTGAAATTGATAAGGTTGAAGGAGCAAAGGTTTTGATTAGCAATATTTTAATTATAATAAAATAGTATTGGTGGCGGGCATTTTCGTCTGCCATAATAATGTATGATGCCCGCCACCTTTTGTGTCCGCCATTGTATGTCTACAATGTCACCATTATTGATGGTGGGTTCTTGCCCGCCATTGTTTTTAATTAATAGGAGGCCTCGCCCGACATCAATACTTAATATTCTATAGTGTAGGTGTATAAATGATGACAACTATTTCTATTGGTATAAAACTTTTTTGCTACAGCCAAAGGTAAAGTCGTGAGAGCGTATATCCAATGAGCAATATCATATTAATGTGAAAATTCGGGTAGGCTTGTCATCTTTATCCTAAGAATTGTGTGACAAACTAATTTGAAAGAGAGATTTAGTCAAGAATCGCTTGTTAGAAGTAGAGGACTTGAAGGCACAAAATCGAGATGCTAGCTATAGTGTGCTCTGATGCAGAAGAAATAAGGGTACGGTATAATGTTCATTAGAAATGCTACATTTTGCAATGCCCCAACATTAGGGATAGTTAAAAGAGAGTAGTGTGGTTTGTTCGTGTACTAAATCCTTTTTTTTTTTTTTTTTTTGTAGCAGCTAAAATTCCACACTTCGATTCTTTTTAAAAAAATATTTTTTTTTTTCATAAAAAGTATGTACGAATCATACAATTACATATAATGGAAAGAAGAAAGCTATCTAATTAAACTATATAGAAGAAGTATCATAATTTAAAAACAAAGAAGATTTTTTACATCAAAAACTAATATTTGCTATGTTTTCAATATTAGAGAAGTAGCGAGCATATAGTGAACCAAAGACACTACATCCCTTACTTACCATTCAAGAGCTTTCATGCAATTTTGATAGTAATTTTTCTCTAAAAATATGTATATGATAGTCATTTATATAATAATTCATTTATGCGAATTTTTATAATAAAATTAGATGATATTTTCTATGAAAATAACTAAGGTATGCGTAAGTTAATCTAAACACTGTGAATAAAAAAACAAAATCTTGTCTTAAACCTTGGTTGTTGGGGTGTGCTTAGAATTTGGGTAATTGTTGTTGTAGAATTTTAAGAATGATTTTTTGCATGGTAAAAAAACCCACATATTTAATTGTACTCATAGTAGAACTCACTATTGCAGAAGATTTCAGTAAACCATTATTCTTATTTTATTTTTTTCAGTAAACCATTATAAACTATGATATGAGTTTCTTTTACATATATTTATTAATACAATTGCCGAAGGTCATTTTGGCTATTCATCTCCTTATACTTTACTCAAAAACTTTTTATTTACGCTTGCAATGTATGTCTTTTTTTTTTTTTTAATTCAATTTGGTCAAATACTTAACAAATATTCTCTTTCTTTTATTAATCTTGTGAAGTACTTTTTTTTTTTTTTTTTTATGTATTCAATCTCTTATCAAGTACTTCCTACATTTACTAAATTTAGTCTACTTTTAAGGAAGATTAAAATTGGTCTCTAAACCAATTGACTCCTTTGTCCTTAGATTTTTGTTCATTTTAACTTTCTCTCTCCTTTACGTTTCTTCCTCTCTCTCTCTGTTCCATTTTTTTTTAATAATCTTTCTGTTCCAATTAAATTCAAGACACATGCTCATTAAATTTTATTTTCTAGTTTTTTACTTTTTAATTTTTAATTGATTTTTTTAGTATGAACAGAATAGTTGAGCTTGTTTGGCAATAACTTGTTCTGTTTGATATTGAAGAATAATGTCTTGATACAAAAAAAATAATGATTACAATTATAATTTCCTTAGATTTCAGACACATTTTGAATATTTTTTTAAGAGATTGTAAAACTAAAAATCAGGATGATGTTGTTTTTAATATTAACTTGTTTGTGTCTTTTTAAGTACAAATCGGAGAAGAGTATTATTCCTCTCAAATAAATAAGAGCTAAATATTGATTTTCAAGATTAAACTTGTTAACTGTGGTATTGATCTGGATTACCTTGAACACGTCACCAACTTTTTTAGTATTCGTTAGTGTTTGAACAAGCTTATTCAATCATTTTGATTATTTTATTGATCGTATAATATTATGCTGTAATTTTTTTAAAAAAAAAGTCAATTCTGTTATTAGTTATTTTGATTTTATACTTTCCGTTTGTATAGAATTCTAATGCTATGCTTACAGCACATTTTTGGCATATTGGTTACATATGAAATGTCATAAAGTCTAAAATTACATGGTTCTAATTTTTAAATAAAATGTGAAAGAATTATTTGTAGTAAATATTGAACTTCTATTTGTATATATTTCTTTTAACCTTTTTTAGCATATAAATGAGATAATAAATATCATACCACTAAAATCACATAATCATTATACTTAGTTTTTTTAAAAAAAATAATAATATATGAAGAAATAATATTGTTTATAATAAACATTATATGAGTACCATCAAAATAAATTTTGAACAAATGATCTTAAAAATAAAATTGAACATGTTCTATATTTTATTTTTTATCCAGTACGTTTTTTCGAAGGGATGATCAATTTTCTTTTTAACAAACACTAGATAATAAGTAATAAAAACATCAAACAAGTTCATGTTCGTATTCAACTACAAATTTTCCAAGAAATAGGTTAAGAAGGAAAAAAGAAAAAAGAAAAAAGATAGAGATAGTGAGGTTTTTGGACGTTCTAACAATCTTTCATTTTTCTTAATAAAAAATAATATATATAAAAATAAAGATAGTAATTTGAGTATCTTACTTTCAAGGATAATAGAGTTATTTTTTTATACTATAATAATATTTAAGACTCAAACTCGTAATCAACTAATTATTATGTAACATTTAATATAATTGGAATACTACTTCTTTTAACGAAAAAAGTAGAGCTAAGCTAACAGTAATTTAAATATTAACCTACATTATTGGAAATATTAAATATTTGTGTTTTTTTAAAAGAAAATATTTGTGCTTATCCAAAGCAAAAGTCCTTTTATAAATTTGTATAAAACCCCGAAGTCCATGCCACTATTGTACGTTTTTTTTAAGCTAATGTTCTTCCAACACAAAACTCCATCATTCCCGTTGACATGTAAGTTAAATATTGTGAAATAAAGAGAGAGAAAAGCTCATATTTTTATATGAAATTTAACATTTTTTCAAAGAAAATAAATAAATAAAGCCTTCACATGGGTGCAATTAAGTTAAAACACGCTCATGTTTGAGAGAAAATGACAGAAAACACGTGCATCTAATGTGAAGAATTCAAGAGGCACGTGATGGTTCTTTATTATTTTCCAATGCTTGTAGTTTTTTTTTTTTTTTTTTTGAGAAAATTCCAATGCTTGTAGTTAAATCGTGAATTTATTCCTTTTTTTTTTCATTTATATTCATGAAGTTTAAATTTGTTTTACGCAAAGAGTTAAAAGACGTGTTAACTTAATTCTTAAAAAAAAACGTGTTAACTTAATCGATGGATTGTAATGAAATTTAACTTCAAATTTATATATTCTATTTTAAAATACGGTATAGTCATCTATGTAGAATTTGTGACCTGTCTTTCCTAATTTGAACTAAAAACAATGTTTTAAATTTGTTTGAGTAAGACTAAATAATTGATAAGGTTACTTTTAAATATTTACATGATATATTGTAACGGGTAATATTTGATTGAGACGTGACAAACATCAAGACACAACACAAAGGAAATAGGTTAGTTGGATAAAATAAAACATATATTTGAATGTTAGGATGAAAGATATGTGACAACAAGTTGTATGTAGAAGTACTTAGTTAAATAAAGAAGAATGTGGACTAGAAAAATAGTTCAAAATGTATTCAATAAGGTAGCTTCAATAATCTTTTGGATTAATTAAACGCTATTTTATTCAATTTAAATTTAAATAACCCTCGAAGATGTAGGCTTAATTAGAATTAAGTCAAAACTTGAATAAAATTATTTACATATAGCAAAATAAGATACTCAATATATCGAATGGGATGATTGTGATAAGTTCTGAATACGATTAGTGGTCTGATGATTTCATTGTTTAGTGATAATTCAGTCAATACCATGGTCATGGGCTTGATTCCGAGAATTGGTATTTTGCTCTATTTAATATTGAGAGCAGTGATACCCTCTTTGTAGGGTGGTTGTGGTTCTCCTCCTCTAACTTGTATAAAAAAAACTACTCAATATCATTCAAAGATAAGCATAATTAATTTGATGGTGTATTTGAATAAAAACTAAAAATATTAAATTTTACCATAACTAATAGTTTTGGTGACAACTTTTTGGTTGTCTATTTTAATTATAATTTTTTTTTTTAGAAATATTTCATCAAAACTTTTGAATGTTTTTTTCCTTTTTTTTTTTTTTTTTTTGCATATTTCAATTATCTCATTCACACACTTTTGATTGAAGACGGTATATTATATTGATTGGAGACTGTTCGTGAAAGATTATATGTGTACTGATTTAATACTATTAATTTGTTACATTGATTGAAGTCATCAAGCGAGCATGATTTTTCTCATCTTTTTACTATGTCTGTCCTAATTTTATGTTATACACGAAATTCTTCTAAAAAATTACTATTCATCGTCTTTCTTTTTCTCGTTTTTATTATGCATAAAAAAATCTGTAAACAATAATTAATATTGCAACAAACTTAAATTGTCCATAAATAAATATATTGATTGATATAATCTCAAAAACAAAAATGATATTATGTCTTATAACAAAGATTATTATTATTCAAGTCTTTTCTTTTGAAAGCAAAAAATATAGTTTAGTCAGCCTTTAAAATTTTAAGGGTAATATCAATATAATCATAATATAGTTCCGATAAAAAAAAAAGGTTTAAAAACATAATTTATATATAAAAAAATCATTAAAAATTTGCAAGTAAAATTACTTGTTGAGTATAAAAAACAATGAAAAAATAGACCAAACGATGGTCAAGAGAATCGTCACAATTTTTTTTGAGATAAGAATCTACCCAATTTAAAATAAGAATATACTCTCAAAACTTAGATCCTCTATCAAGTAATTAATTAAATGAGATGAGCTTGTTTATCGAGATCTGAACATTTCTGGTAACAATTTTAAAAATCAATATAGCAACTATAAATAAATCAAAGTCCGAATACAAAATGACAAATCTAATTTCAACTTTCAACTATTCATTATTCAACAAGATTTAAATCTTTTTTAAGGCTGTCTCACATGCTTCAAGTATCCCCGAGGACTGAATTTACGACAAGGTGAAGAAGTTATTATCCAAATTCGGGTTTCAAAATTTGAAAAGGATAGTCTAGAATAGAAGCGTTGGAATAGGGAACGAAGTTGTTCTTTTTTATTTCAATTCAACACAATTTGAGATTATCAGAGGGCCTAGAATCTATAAACTTTTTATTATTGTTGAGATATAACTTCAACACATTAATATCCTGCGATTAGTAGTTTGGAGTCTTGTTACCTGGTCAGCGAGTGGTGGTGCCCACGCCCCCGTTGCGTAAACGTTTTTCGCATTGCAACAATGTAGTCCGCATTCGTTTAGCGCATCTTGCATTCGCACTCCGCAGCGCAAGTGCTTCTGTATTATGTTGCGCGTTCTACGTGCACTTATGCATCTGCATTCTGTTTTATGCTTACGCATTCTATAATAGGGTTTAATGATAGTGCATATATAACCTCGAATTAAACCATAGCTGATCATGACATTATGTATGTTCATTCTGTAATCTGTATTTTGCTCTCCTTAATAAAACTTTGCCCTCTCTCTACCCGTACTATCTAACACAACGTTAGTGAATCACGTAAATTTATGTACTGTTTCTTCGACTTTTACGTTTTCTTTATGTTCACATTGGTTGTTGATTGCCGTTTTCATAACAATTATCATAAAGTATTTAATGTCAATTGAGCTCAACTTTTATTGTTGCTTTCTCTCTTGATAAGATTTGGTGCAAAGCTTTGAGGTTATGGGGAAAATTCATAAGTTGTCTTTGTTGGTTGATTTCCTAAAAAAAAAAAAACAACGTAGAAAATTCGAGTTTATAATCTTTTTAATGATTATAAATAAACTTAGCTTTAATTGAGTTGTTCTTGTTCGAAAAAGATAATCATAATAATCTTAACTTTGTTTATAATACAAAAAGCCCTAAAAATATAAATAATTAAGGTAGTCTTACCTGACACGTTTTTTTAATTTCATTATCATGTTTTCTGAGTTCACATCATTTCAATAAATTATAATGGTATTTGTTTTATAACTATTATTTTTTATGTTTTTTGTTTTTAAAATTTAAACTTATCACACAAATGTTCCTATCATATAATTTTTATTTTAATATATCTATTTTATTTACGTTTTTTTTTAAATCAAACCAAAATTTAAAAGTTAACAAATAATTTTTTAAATATTTATTTTAGTTTATGAAATTTAGTTAGAATTTACCTACTTACTTAAAAGAATATAAAACTATAAAAAAAAAAATTTGAGTAAATATAAATTTAAATTTTAAAAGTAAAAAACAAAAAAAAAGAAAATAATTATCCCACGGGTCTTGCTTTATTTCGAAGTTTTGAAACTATACCATTCAATTGAATTGAACCCTTCTTTTTTTTTTTTTAATAGAATCCTTTTTTTTTTAATTGTTTTTAATATTTTAAGTTGGAGAATTTGAACAACTAAACTCTAATTTAAATTTGAACAACTAAACTCTATTTGATTTATAAACCCTAAATTTGACTTGTAAATAAATAAATGCTGGCTGTAGAAATAGTTTCTTGTGAAACAATAAATAAAACCTGCTGTAGAAAATAATTAATGTATTTCATTTCAATTAATTCCACATGACGAAAATTAAATGAAAAACTTAAAGATAGAGAGAGAGATAAGATTGGAAAATCATCACTCGGCACTGCCGATGCTTTAACTCTAATTAATATTTTATTTTATTTTTAAATAAACTGGGTCCACAGACACGTTTCGCCACGTGTCATATCCCCCGCTCGTTTCTGGTCTATTCACGTTAACCGGAACGCCCCCACAAACTTTCTTTTTTCTCTTTCTTTAAGAAAGCTACGAGGAAGGCGGTTTGTTTTCTTCCTATACAATTTTAATTTAATATTTTCATCCTCTATAAAAATAAGGAAAATCTTCACAATAATAATAATAATTTTGAAAAAAATTTGTTTACGGCCGAAAAAAGGTGTTATCTTTGTCAAATGATCAAAATATTCCTACTCAAAATCAAGTGAATTAATTGCTACTGATCAATTTTAGCAAGTAATTAATGCATGTGATTGAAAGAAAAATAGTTTTAAAATATGACAAAAAAGTGGAAAAACTATGACGGAAAGAGTTGTGGCACGTTGATTTTATTGTTTGGTATTAATTCAATTTAACCCACAGTCATAAATTCGATATTGAAAATCGATATTTAATTCTTATTTATTTGAAGCTCGTAACACCTTTTTATAAAATTTTTTATTCTCATTCCTTTAAATTGTACTAAAAAAATGCACAAAACCTATTATAAATGAAATATTTTTAAATAAAGGGTTATAATTAAATTTGTTTGGTAAAAGTTATCTATTTATAGCAATTCTCCTAAAAATAAACTAAATTGGAAGAAAGTTTCTTTTTATTTTTTTGAGAATTTGGAAAAAAAATTCTTACTAATTATTAAAAAGATTCAAATAACATTATTTCTTTATGACAATAAAAATAGAGGCCATGCACAATACCCTTTTTCAGCTTTGAGATTAAAAAAAAAATGTATCTAGGATCTATAAATTTAATATGTGTATGCGTGACAATTAATTATTAATTAGCATGCTTGAGCATCACACACTTTTATCATATTTGATACATCGAAATATTGACTAAGTTTCCCAAGACAATCTAGTCCGTCCATCATAGCGGTTGTTCTTGTGATTATTTCAATGTTATTATGATCAATGGCAAAATAAAGATCTTTATGAGCAATACTTTAATTTTTATTTGATCCTCAAATTTTTAGAATTAACACATCTTAGTCATGGAATTTAGATTTATGTTTTTTTTTTTTAATTTGATTCATGAAATTTTAAAAGTGGCTTATAAATTCTTAGATGTTTGAATGTAATTAACTTCTATTTAATTTAAACTAAAAAAAAAAAAACTTCTATTTAATTTAGTGGTTTTTTTAGGAATAGACTAAATTCATAAAATAATTAAAAATGTAGTCGCTTTTAAAAAATTTAGCAATCATAATCATAAATATTAATAAGTATACAGTATTATTAATACATAATACTATATTAATACGCAATATTATACTAATAACATATAATATTGTATTAATAATACATAATAATGTATTAATAATACAAAACATTGTATTAATAATAAAATAATATTGTATAATGAGTATGAATAATACCATATTTTTTACTATAAATGCAAATATTTTCAAATTTAACTAGATTTTTAATTATTTTGTTACAATAGATTATCTATTACCATTCCCTTTAATTTATGATATTTTATTTTTTATTAATATTGGTTCATAATTTTTAAAATATTCTTATTGATCTCGGGTATTTATATTAAAAAATCTAAATTCACTTAAAAAGTACATAACATCAGAAAGTTCAGTAATCAATTACATATCGTTTTTTTAGAGATTATTTAGAACCCAAATTTATTTTAAGCTAATTAGAAATTAAATTTAAATTCCAAAAACTTTATTTCATAATTTTTTTATTTTTTATTTTTAAAATTTAAACTTCGTTTTCCTCTGGTTCTTTATAAAGAGCTTCCTCCTTGGAGAATTTGAATTCTAATCAAATTTTATTTAAATCAAAACAAAATTTTGAAAGGTACTTTTTTTTTTATGTTACATTTGATAAATATTTAGCATTATTATTATTATTATTTTGTGAAATTGAAGAAGGGGACCACAAATCCTATATAGAGGTTATAAATGCTCTCAAACAAGATGAAAGTTAAATACCAATTTTCCGAATCAAACTTCTGATCGTAAAATTGAAATGAATTATACCAAATAAGATAACTAATGTGCCACAAACTCTATAAATATAAATTTTATATAGAAATTTGATCTTTTTCTTTTCTACTTAGTACATAATTTTTTTTTTTTTTTAACTAAACTATATTTCGAAAACTAGACAGCGTAATTTTCAAAATTTTGTTTTCATTTTGAAACTCGGATCAAAATTCAAATACTTTAATAGAGAGACAAATATTTTGAATTCCATCATTTTTAACCAAACAAGTTTGAATTTATATTTTTAGAAGGGTAAATTTCATATTTTAAACCAAAAAAAAAAAAAAAACTAGTTAGCGTTTCTTTATTATTGTTTTCCAAATTGATTAAATCAAATTCATAAGTTCATTTGAACAATACTATAAAATATAAAGGTTGGGTTTATTGGTATTTTAATTAAAATATCAGCTTAATTTCCAATTATATGGTGACATGTACTTCATAAATGGAACTTCTAGGCACCATATTATATAAAATAAATGTAGTGTAGAGAACAAAGATAAGAAATGTAGTCAATTGTTAAAAAAAAGAATAACAAAAGCAAACATAAATATTTTAAAGGCCGACAAGAAGTGGTTTTGGAACTTGAAGAGAATCTAAAACAGGTTGATGAAAGTGATATACCGTTAATATGGGATGGCTGTAGTTTATGGTATCTAAATTTTTGTTTAAAATTGTTAATTGATATTATAATGGTTAGAAAAAGCAACCAAAATCATAAAATTATAGATGAATTATTTGATAAATAATTATAAATAGTACGTCCTAGCAAACCCCAAGAATGTAAATATGTTTGATATTAATCATATGAGAGAAGGGTTCATTATATCTATACAAGTTGCTAAAATAGAATAGAATTTTTATATACACTTTTCTCTTTTACAACTTGTACTCCTCTTTCTTTAAACTTTTTTAATTCTATCATTTATTAATATTTCCAATCATCAAATAATTATTGTTAGTAGATGCTAAAAGAATGATAATAATGTAGAAATTAAAAATGCTTTTGGTTAGGTGATTAACTGTTTAGTATTGTAATGAGTAGATATAAAATTTGCACCTCGAACCAAAACGTTACAATTCAAAGAGCAAGGTTAAGTAAAGATGACAGTTACGATCATCCAATATAAATTAGCTCATGACTATTACACAATGGAAGAGTGTATACTCAGCTGATACCACAAACATAAGGTAAGGAATTCTAAAGTCTCGATCGAGTCTTTAGAATTCCTTACCTTACCTAAAAGATTAATATTTGTTCAACTCCATTCCATCTTAATAACGAGAAACTAACTTAATCGTCAATGTTTTAACACTGACCTCATTTGCTTGTTTTCTGTCTTGGAGGACGTCCTTATCCTCTTTAAACATACATTCATCATCGATTTAAACATACATTCATCATCGATACCAGGCATACAAAATCTGGTATCAACCGGTATATGATAAGCCCTAAAATAGTTTTCTCCCTTCACACTTCAAATGTTTTAAGTTCGAATCTACTTGAATCAAGTATATTACATAAATAAAAATTTTATCTCAAAATCAATTAATAATGAGATGAATAGTTAGTTATATGTAGAGATGTCCACGGGGAGGGGTAGAGCCGGGGAATGGCTTCCCCATCCCCGTCCCCGCCATCAAAATCATTCCCCATCTTCACCAAATTCACCGTTTTTTTTTTGGGGATCGGGGCGGAGTTTCTCGCGGAGAATTTTTCTCCATTCAATTTTTTTTTTTTTTAATATTTTTTAATTATAATCTTAAATAATAAATTTTTCTTATAAAATATTTATAAGTTTCAATTATATTGTTAACTATGAAGAAAATGATGTTAATTTGAATATATAATTTCACTAAAAAATATTTATTTTATCTAAAAAGTAAAGTAATTAAATGAGATAAAAATCATTTTAAATAAAAATAATTTAAAAAAAATTGTAAACAGGGCGGGGATTGGAGAAACGGGGGAATACATTTCCCGTCTCCGTCCCTGGCCCCGTTTTTCCCATGGGAAATTTTTTTTCTCTGTTCCCCGCCTAATCGAGAATTCTCCATCTCATTAGGGGCGAGTCTCCGCGGGAACCCGACCGCGGAGAAAATAGACATCTCTAATTATATGATCTTTAATTTAAAGATGGTGAAACATCCTCTCATATATATCGATTTAGCAAATATAAACTTTTTAATACAAAAAGTATATAATTATGAGTATGATTATGATTAAGGGATTTAAATAAAAGATTAGGAATAAAAGAGAAGAATTGAGAGAGATGAACTGGAAATTAGGGGGGGTTTGACCGCACATAATCCAGAGTGTATGTATGCTGTTGGGGAAAGTAAACACGCGTGTGGTGCGCTGACAAACGCATCTCTCTCTCTATTATGTGTCTATTTTTATTTCTAATGCATTATTAAACAATGCTAAAGTATTGAAATCCTAATAGCCCCCAACTCTTGAACTTATGCTTTGTATTATTCAAATATAACATACAAAGTTTAAGCCACATCAATTAATTCTTCAAAATAAAACCTACATCTACTTCTATTTTAGAAAACATTTCAATTACAAGTCAAAATTTTAAAACACAAAAACAAGTTTTTGAAAATTCTTTTTTAACTTTTCAAAAATTTAGCTTAATTATACGTTGTTGGCCTATTCTCTTACTTAGAGAGTCTTTTTCTCTTTCACAATCATGTAACAGTATGTTGCTTATATACTATTTACATAAATACAGTATGATATTTCAAAAAATAAAATGTATTGGCTTCTAATTTTGGGTTGTTTTCTTCCAACTTTAAGGTCGTATTGATTTGGGGTGGTTTTTCTTTTGTCTTGGCTCCTTTTAGGGGAGAAATGTTGAATTATCATGTTTGATGCATAATGAATAGTTTGTTTTCAACAAATAAAAATAACAATTAAGAAAATGTATGACATGAACCTTAATATTTCATTAAACACAAAAGTTCAATTCTATATCAAATAAATAAATTAATTTATATATAAAATTCAACAAATCTTTTATGAAAAACTATTGATACACAAATAAATAGTCAAAGCAAGCGAGAGCATAGACGTAACAATATCTTATATAACTTAATAACCATAAAATTATATATTTATTCACTACTCATTTGTTCAGAATTTTTGGCAGGAGCTTATGGTTGGTTCTAACACAAATCTTGGAGGCTTCCCTCACATCACCCTCGAGTCCCTCGTCTCCCTCGCCACTTATCGAATCCCGCAATCGAGGACGAGTATTCTTTTATCTAATTTTATTGGAGTTAGTTTTTGGTTCACATGATTCGAAAGAAACTCAGGGATTTTTAATGACGTTTGCAAGCCTCCATCGACCCTTTGGGAAGAAATTGTTTGTAATGTAAGATTATGGTGTGATAGATTAAACCTACTTTTAGATTAAAATATTTCTTTCATGGCTCTCAATTGGAAAGTTTTCTTTTAATTCCTTGTATCAATGATTTGAAGTATTCTTTTCCAAAAAAAAATAATCATAATTCCCTTCTCTTAAATTATTGTTGAACCAAAAGATGAAAATAGTTGGAGAGCCAAAATCAACTTAGTCTTGTTATAATTAGTATATTTCCTTTAACATGAGTTCATGAGTTCATAAGTTCAAACTTCTAATTAATCTGGATTTCAAAAAACAATCTTCAAGTTAATCTGTGTGTTTTTCTTTTTTATGTCTGAAACTTTAATGTACGCAAACTCATGCACTTACAAGATGCTCTCTGTCGATCTCTCTCATCCTTCAATGCCTATCATTTATTACACAAACACAGCTTTGCATCCTTTTGTTTAATTTACTCAAAACCCTAAAATTCATTTACAAAACCAAATATTCATCATCTATTTTTAACAAAAATTATCCAAATCGTCCAAAATCAATGGTCTACGTGCAATTTTAAACAATTTATTTTAGTACAAGTCTGTGTGCTAACTAATTACAATGGACACACAAGTCAAAGACAGCTACATATGTTTGTCCGAAATCATCAAATTGACAGGAAAATTAGGGCAATGAAACATCCAATTGTTGCGAACTGAAAGTGACAGCTTAAATTATGTATTCATTTTGCTTTGACTTTTTTTTTTTTTAATTTTTTTTATGTATAAAGAGAGGGGAATTGGAATAATTAAAGAGGAAAGGGTAAAGGAAAACCAAAACCCAAGTGTAGTCTTTAGTGAGGACAAAATTATTAGGTCATGTAGGGCAACTTCCATTCTGTGATAAGGAAATGATGGCCATCCATTTGATAAACTAAACCCACCATTTTTCAACTTTTGTAGCTGAATTTAAGGATTTTAAAGATTTGGTAAAAAAAATAAAATAAAATAAAAAATTGAAGAAGAAAGGAATTGGTTAGTTAAGTATATAAATTAAATATGTTAGCTCAGCCCCATTAATACATACTTTTTTTTTTCGTAAAACTCAAAAAAAAGTACGTGTTGTACCTTTCTAATTAGGGAATTGATTTAAATTAAAAAAAAAAAACCAATCGAATTGTTAACTATGGGTAAGAGATTAACGAAGAAAAAAAAAGACACAATAAATTATATACAGTTTCAGCCAATCATTTAAATTATTACATATCGAATTTTTGCACCACCATATTAATTTTTAAACAAAAAAATATATATTATCATTTAGCCTCTTTCCGATAATTATTTTATTTTTGGTTTTTAATTTTTTTGAAATTTATGTTTGTTTTTATTTAAATTCTCTAAAAAAAATTATCTTCTCTTAAGGAATTATTTAAATTTTAACCTAATTTCAAAGTCAAAACAAATTTTTAGAAACTACACTTTTTTAATTTTTTAATTTAATTTTCGTCTTAAGAATATAGGTAAAATGTAAATATCAATATAAAAAATCATAAACTCGAGAAATTGTTGAATGCTTAAATTTAAAAAAAAATAAAAAATTTGTAGGTTTAATTGCTGTTTTTTGTTTTAAGTACAACTCAACTAATCAAACTAACAAACTAATTATTATGGATTGATCTAGTGATTATAAGGAACCAAAGTTAAGAAATACAAAAAGTAACATAAATCCCCCTACTTAACTTAACTTCCTCTTTTATCAGCCTTCTTGTCAAGTTAAAATAGATATTTCCAACTGCTAACAGTCTTGAGTTCCTTTTTTTTTTTTTTTTTTTTTTTTTTTTGAAGTTATATAAAACAATCAAATCCTGAAAAACATTTTGGACATAAATAACAAACCCCATATAAAATGTCATAAAGCATTCACAATTAATCAACCAAAACTACACAGATGCACAAACCACCAAAAAGAACAAGTGCTTTCAACCCAGATAATTAAATAAATAAAAACCAATTTGAATATTAAAATAATAATAAGCCTTCACTGGTAAGGTAATATCCTGAAAAGTTGAAATATTCAAAATATTAAAACAATAAAAATGAAATTAAAAGAGCCTTGAAGAAGATGAAGATGAGGATGATGGGCTAAGCTCAAACTGTCACAGCAATGATGAAAGCGACACACAAAAAATTAAACATATCTTAATCCGAGCAATTAATTAATTAATTAAATGGAGAAAAAAACAAGTAATTGAAAAGTTTTATGTAATAATAACAATTAATAATTAAAATAATAAAGGGATTATGATCCAAAAAAGTCCATTGAAAGAGGTGATGGAGGAAGGTGGCCATGTGAGAGGCAACAATAATATGCCTCGAATCTGGGATGCTTTCTCTGCTTCTCTGTAACTGTTCCATTTGCTTCCTTAATAATTAATTTCAAGATAACTTTTTTTTTCTTTTTTTTTAAACAAAAGTAATAATAACTTAATGTTTATATTTTATGATGCTTTGAAGGGTTTAATTTTTCTAGCTAAACGACAATGGAAGCTCAAGAAACCCACATGATTTCATTTCGAATCTTTTTGGTTTTCTCATCCTTATTCAGTTGACTACTTAATAATTAGAGTTGGGACTATGATTTTGAAAGATGAATATTAGTGGTTTATAAATATGGTTTTTGGTAATTACTCATTTTGGAATAGTTTAATCGGGATAAATTTTTAGTCGTTGTTTAGGATTCCACTTTTAAAAAATGAGTAGACTTTATAAGAAATGCGAGGTACTTATTTTATTGTCAATTAATTTTGAGATGCATTTGCATGCTGTTTTAATATTGTAATAGAATCTATAAAACTCAAATGAGTATTTTATATAGTAAAAATGAAAATGAAATTGAGGTTCAATTTTGAACTCAAAGTTGTATCATATAGGAGTGTATGTTGAAGATCTCAATTTGAAAAACGAAGAAGATTTACAACTTTTATAAGAAATGTGAACTATTATCTCTCGAGCATTTGGCCTACACTCCTTTTTTTTTTGACAAATGAAGAAGATTATTTGATTTGAACCATGCTCCTGATGAAGGTTTTTTCGTAAAGTTCTATAAAAATGTCCAAGCCGAAATTGATATTGATGACCACTTTCTTTCGAATACTAAATTTTGGGCATCCAAGATTACCAAGGAGTAAAAATGTCCATATGGTTCATATTCAAATACTTGTCTCCTTCCACTACTATAAGTTTGGATTTTAATAACGTACACTTTCAAACTTTTTAAAATATGGATCTTTCATGACTATACATTTTTAAAAAAGAATAAAATAAATTAAGAATTTTTAATGATGGCCAATCTTTTATGACGGGTGATTTTCATAATGGGTCATCTTTAAGGACGGGTCGCCCGACATTGTAGATGCATGTCACTAAAACATCATGTCATAAAAGATTTGTATTTTTGAAATTCCACCATTTCTCGTCTTTGTATTCCATAAACTCGGCTTACAACTTTTTGTATTCTCGTGCTCTTCTCCATAAATATCGATTTTCGTGTTTCGTTCGTCTCAATAAGAAGTCGTCTTTTTCTCTCTCGAGTTAGCTATGACTTTTTCTTCTTCTTTTTTTTGCCGAAAATGTGAGTTTTTCTCTTTATTTTTGTGGTTGTTCTTTGTTTTCTTATATTTTTCGCCTTAATTTGGAGGCCCGTTCTTTGTTCAACCTTTTATATATATTTTGTTCGCATTTCTTTATTTTCATTGTGTGTGTTCATGTTTGCTATCAAGTTTGTGGCTATTAGTTACTCTAGTCAAACAAATCATTTTACATTCTTCAAGTCTGACATTAAAACTGTCTTTTACATCAAGCAAAATCACATCATCATTAGTCCTTCAAACTAAAGAAAATTAAGTAATCATGGAGAAGATTGTTGCAGTTGCAGTTACAATTGATAAAGATATTGGAAATTCAGCCTTGTGTTTAAGTTCTGAGAGTTCGTAGTTGAATAATGTAACGATAACAATTCAAAAAATATTGAGAATAAAGCTTTGATAAAGAGGAGGGTTTTAATGTCGGATGCATGAGTACTCTTTCAAGACAGAAAGGGAAAAAAATAAAAATAAAATAAAGTATAATAATAATAATTAAAATATAATAATAATAATAATTATTATTATTATAATTTTTTTTTTTTTTTTTTTTTTGAGAATATAATAATAAGTTATTTACTTTCAATGTGAGAGAACTGAAATGAACTATTTCACTGGTTCAAATTACAACATTTTTGTTGAGTGAAAATTTGAATTTCGAAGTAATATATAACTATTATTTATTTAGATATGGAAAAATGAAATAGTTATTAAATAGGTAGATGTGGTTAAACAAAAATATTTGTGATTCGTAGTTAATCATCAAGATGTTATAATTTTTATTCATGGTAATCATCAAGATTTTATATATACCAATCCCCACTTTAAACGTTGTTAAATAAATAATAAATAAATGATTGTGAGTAGTTTGTTATTTATTTATTTTTTCTATCATAAAACCGGGGTTATAAGGCATTTTATAAGAATATGTACAATTTTGGCAAATACTCATACATGCTTTCCTTCTTATTTTAACTTCCGAAAAAAGTTTATGAACTTTATACAATTGTTTCTGAGTTTTAATTCATAGAACATTTAAAAATGAAATAAAATCTATGTTTTTCAATCTAATTAGATCTTCATTAAAGTTTATTTTTATATATAATGAGTACCCATAATCCAAATTCAATTTTAATATTGATCTCCCATCTTGGGGGATGCCCTTAGCCTTCCAGATATTATTTAAAACTTTGTAATATTTAGACAGATAGCAAATATAAAAATTATCAAATCGGTTATATAATGATTTGATAGTTTAACTTACAAAAAAGGAACCTTTGATATAATATTAAATGAAATAAATAATTAATTAACCTTGAAAGTTCCAAAATACTGCTAAGATACGTTTCATTCCTTGTACTTTGGATATGGGGGAGAAAAAAAATGAGAAGAAAAGAGAAATTATAAATTAAAGGTTTGAAAAAGGAAAAGTATTTTACGGCCGCAGAGATTGAAATGAAATATTTAATCCGTTGTACGGACACTTAAAAAAGAAAAAACAAGAACAAAGAAAAAAAAAACTACAATATTTGGAAATCTAATCAAAATCATTTTGTCTATGTTGATTCACAATTTAAAAAAGGGCTCTTTTTTTAACTGTTTTCTTTCTACGAATATATTAGTCATTAAAAAACAGAAATGTATAACAATCGTATCTTTATGTTAGATACCATAAATATATTACAACTAGTGAGAGAACGAGAAAAGTTTTTAATGTGGGAGAAAAGTGACAATTTTTATCAAATAAACTAAATATGGAACACACATATGTATAAAAGTTTATAGCGTAGATTATATGGTTTACAAACTTGGGGACATGGTTAAAAAAATTATAGGAAATTTGAAAACTAAAATTAATCTTTTTTTTTTGGTACAAAATTATAATTAATCTAATTATCATTCTAGCCAACATTTGGTTAGATCATTAACCGAATGGGTTGGTTGCTAATTTTGTTTAGTATTAATTCATTTTAACTCTACGATCACAAGTTTAAATTTTAAAATCGGTATTTGACTTTCATATTATTTGAGAACAGTTATGCCCTCGTTTCACACCAAACCTAGGGGTTGTTTGTTTGGCATATTTAGCTAGGATTTCATTTTAAGATTTATTAATTCTTCTTTGAAAACCTACATCCAAACGAGTTTTTATTAACTCCTCTTCAATTTTACTTTTCAAAATAACTCTCATTTCTATCCATTCATTTTTAATCATTTATTTATA